>PISX010002310.1:0-70408 GCA_004024625.1 Mellivora capensis
CTCGTGAACTTGATTTGAAATCATCACTGATCAGAAACAGGAGTCTTTAAGGTATTTGGTTGCTGCTCACCTACCGTAAGTAAAAACAGAAAATTAGCTATATAGACAGAGAAAGCTTCATAAAACTGGGGCGGGGGGGGGGGGGCAAGAATATAGCTGGAACTGCCAAGCCACCAGGAATTCTGTAGGTCAGTTCTCTTCAAATCTCTCTGAATCACGTCTTGGGTTCTTTCGTCTGCTCCATTCTTTCCTCTTTCTGCAGACAAGCTTCCTCTACTTCTCTGCACCAGTGGCCCAATATGGCAGCCCCATAGCTCCCAAGTTTACATATTACAGTACCAGCCACATGTGGTGGCTAAAAGTCTTAGTTTCAAAGCCAAATTTTTGGGAGAAAGAATGTGATTGGTCCATTTTAGCTCAGGTGTCCTGACAGCATTGGCTAAAGAGCTAGGTGAGAGCATGTAAATATGTTGGCCAAGGGCCCATCCTGTGGAGCCTAGAGATAGTTCCTAAAGAGCCACAGGGAGCACAGGGGTTAAGGAGTTGACATTGTGCCTTGAGAAAATAGACCATACAGTCCTACGGATGAAGAAGATTGTCAAATGACATTACTAATACTAATAATGGGAAAGCCTAAGCTGCGAATTAATGGAGCAGAATTGCAGTGGTTTGTAGAATATCATAAACTCACTTCAGCAAAGAAGATGCCACGAAAGACTTCTTCCCCTCTGGTCTGACTACACGAACTAATTTTTTAATAAGAAAAAATGCTCTTAAGATTATCTTTCAGATATGGTCCCCCCTAACAATAATTGCTAACCTTTTCTGAGACACTGTTCTAGGTTTTTTAGGTGTAATAACTCAATTAATAATCTTGACAACCTTACAATTAAGTCCTAGTTTCAACTCCACTTTGCAAACTATGAAGCTGAGGCTTAAAAAGGTTAAGTAAATTTTCAAAGGTCACACAGCTAGCTAGGTTTTCAACCTAGGGAGTCACCATGGAGCCCTGAGAGTAATCAGTCTGTCCAATCCAGGGTCCTGGAGAAAACCGATGCCGCCCTGAGCCGCAGTCCCGTACAGCCCTAAGTGCCTCCTTGATGTCATCATAATATCACCCACCCTTTCCATGAGATAAAGCAAATATCTTCAAACATAAAACTGCCCTCTAAATTAGTGCACTAACCGAGGCTAGGAAACATACAATATTCATTAATAACACAAGACTTGAGGAATGATTGCTTCCGAAAGCAGTCAGGCCGCGCCCTGTACACCCACATGTAGAGAGACACTCAACCCGCGGGTCCTGGGAATGCGATTTTTCCTTACTCGTGAGAGTTGGGGAAGAATTAAAAAAAGAGTTTGTGTTGGGGGTAAAAAGCTTCCCCACCAGGTTCGTTCGCTGGAGTTAAAGGACAGTTAATTTTTAAATATGTGCACTTAAGAACAACGTTTGATCTGCCAACAAGTAAACCAAGAATTTCAATAAAACGGGAAAAAGTTTGAAAGTCTGGAAGTGATATAAAATTGTCACGAAAAAGAGAATGTTTCAGCTGTGTGATAGCAGCTTGGTGCCAGGTCTGAGAGACACCGCAGGATTCAGAGATTTTTCCCAAACCGGGGGCATCTGGCAGACAATGGTTTTGAACGCCAGTCAGGTCTGGTGCAGGACCAGCCTTTTAGCGTGACAGAGAGAAGCTACTTGAGTTTCAGTTTCCATCCAGCTTGAGCTGGAAGGGGGACAAGTTCACGTCATCCCGAAGTGGCACCGGTAAGGCTCTCCTCCCCCGTGTTCTCATAGTCACGGCCACAGCCCCTGGACACGCTGCCAGGTGACTTGGGCGCACTCTCGCATGGATGGCCTCGCGTGGCTTTCAGATGGCACGTATGCTGGCAATTCACACCCTGGTTTTTCAAAGAGGTGACTCTGCTCTTAACTCCAGAGCTCTGTTTACGGAACTGCCCGGGCAACCAAAGGTTCAACAGCTGGGATGGAGGAACACCGGTTGGAAGATGAGGAGAAAGGAGGGCTGGTAACAAATTCAAGGAGGGTTCCCAGGACAACACAGAGGCAGCATCGGGTGAGAGCAGAAGTCTGGGGATGATTAGCACAGGCTCCTTCCTAGGAGAGCCTGACCCTCGCAAGAGGGACAAGAACGAACCCACGGCAAGTCTGAGCATTCGCTTTTCCTCTCTGGTCCTCAGCGACGGAGCCTCGACATCAATCCCAGAGAACACAACGAAGAACCCCCGAAGGGCTCCCCTTCAAGATGAGAAGAAATACGAGTTTGAGAAACTCAGAGTTCCTTGAGTCTAAACTATCTGCGGCCTGGTTAGAAATGAAAGTCTTGCGTAAGGCCCTACCCTGGTTATCATAGGCATGTGCTATCTGTGGATGATTAGTTTCCGAAGATACGACTGCAAAACATTATTACACTCGCTGCATTACATGAGATAAACTTCTTTTTCCCTGAACAGTGTGGGAGGCCCTTGAGAATCTCATTCTGCTTCAGGCACAGCATTTAACACTATTTATCATTCAGCTGAAGATGTGTGAAATTGTTAGTTAACACGATTCCCTCGGAAGGTCTGTCAGATTAAAAAAAAAAAAACAAACCAGCTTTCTCTGTTTGCAATATGTGTTCTCTATATAAGTGAATATCCTATAACTGGAGTCGAACCCACGACTAATATTGACATTGCCATGGTCATGGGCGAAGGTCCACCCCATGCTCTCGGGAGCCCTGTGCTTCAGCCTTGCACAGACAACATTGACGCTAACTGGCTCCACGGCTCCCTCCTTCTCTTGGCCCTGTCACCTTTTCTCTTCCCCCACGAACCTTTCCAGTACTTTCCCCATGTTACCGCTTTTGAATTTGGCCTGCTTTCCTTATTATGCCTTCCTTATGTCCCTGTGGATCATGGCATATATTCTCCAAATATGAATGTAAAATCGGTTCAGAAAGAATCGTTTGATAGAATTTGATAAAACTACTACTGGAAAGACCTGGGTGGGGAGAGGGGTGAGGACGGGAGGGAAGGGCAGGGTTTAATGATTTGCAGAAAAATCATCCTTCTCTACAAGCGGAAAGTATAACCCATTAGCATTCCAAACAGGCTGTTCAAAGCTTTCAGATGGCAAGGCTGAGCGGGTCTTGTCCTCTCCCCAAGCATACACATCCCAAGGCTGCCTCAGACCTGGAGCCTCCATGGCTGGCACAGCATCTGGGATTTTATCACCACCACAGAGAGTGAGTCTGGACAGACCCACTGCTGGTTACTCCAGATTTTTTTTGTGACTGAATGGCTTGATATGCATTAACTCGCATGGTATTCTTTGTAGTTGTTTTTTGCAGATATTTGCTCTTTCGACACATTTGTATTACAAAGAGGAACATATGGCCCTCAAAAGCTATTTCTATATGTATAGACTCCAGAGTTTTCAGATCTTTTTGTTTCTAATTTAGCTTCACACAAAAAAAGGAAAGAATGAATGAAAAAAAAGCCACTTTTTTTTAAACACTTTAAAAGTGTTGGTTTTGTTGGGGGTTTGGGGGTTTTTTTTTGTTTTTTGTTTTTTGTTTTCTGAAAGGACCGCATACAGTCATACTTAAAATTCCTTATGGTCAGTGGAGTTTGGGTGTATCCATTTTACTTAGAAGATAAATAATGATCTTCAGGAGGCTTAACAGGCAAGTACAAAGAATGGATTCTCATGGAGCAAAAATGTACAGAGCTACACAGAGCCATCTTGCCCCTCATTGGACATTTCTCCTGGCCCCCACCCACCCAAACTCACAGAGACTACCTGTATCATCATTAATAGGACTTGGCCATTGGGATTCAGAGGCTATGCTCCCTTGACAGCTGGGGTGCAGAGACAGCATGGGAATAAAGAGTAATCCCGCCAAATCAAAAACAGAAAAGTGGGTAGATTCTCTTGTGTAATGTTTCACTCAGTTAAGACATCCTGGCCCAAGTGGAAAAAAAACAAAACAAAACTATAAAGATGATGCATACCTATTTACACTGTTATAAGTGCTGAAATAGGCACCAATGACCCAAGGACTAAGATTTTTCAGCTATGAAAATTATAGTTGCTTGTAGCTTATCACAATATTTTTTTATGATGACTAGGGCAAAAAATTATTTGAAGCTCACTCTACCTCATGATTTAACTCTATAGTGCACAGATAATTATAATAAATGATATATTTCACAGACAATACCAAAATAAAATGGTTCAGTGTATAATCTTCAAGATCATTCTACTCAGCTTTTTTTTTTTTTTAAAGATTTTATTTATTTATTTGACAGATCACAAGTAGGCAGAGAGGCAGGCAGAGAGAAAGAGAGAGAAGGAAGCAGGCTCCCTGCTGAGCAGAGAACCCGATGCGGGGCTCGATCCCAGGACCCTGGGATCATGACCTGAGCCGAAGGCAGAGGCCCTAACCCACTGAGCCACCCAGGTGCCCCTCTACTCAGCTTTTAATACTGGTTCTAGCACTCATTAGGTTATAAACCTTGGTCTAGTAACATCCTCTCTAAGCTTCAGTCCTTGCATTTAATTAACATCCAACAGATGTTAGCTACATGTATTATTTTGAGTCATCTCTATGTTGGTAAAGAAGCATCTATACCAGCTCTTTTAGTCAGGGAAAGCAACGTTAGCTGGTATAACAAAGGACTCCGAAATTTCAGTGAGCTTAACACTACAGCAGTGTTTTCCATTCATGTCACAGGACGGGGTGTGGGGGTAATTCTGCTCACCAGTGTGGGACCCAGACTGTTTCTATCTAGTAGCTTCTCCATAGTCTATGGACTTGGAATCCATCACTGGATCCTCTGATCTAGCCTGAAGGAAGAGAGCTCGGGTAAGTGCAGGAGATTTTGCGGGGGAGTAGCCTTTATGTCACTTTCACTACTTCTTAGTGACCAGCATTTAATCATACGGCCTCACTTAGATGTATATATTTAATATTCTCCCTTTATTGTACTCAGAGAAAAACAGAATATCCTTCCCAGTAAGAAGACAAAATCAAAGTCCCAGAGCAATATTAAGTTCTATATTTTCTAATAATCCTGCTACTTATTTCTCCTAGACCTCATCTCAGCCTCTCTCAGTTTTGTTGAGTGTATTGAAAATGCAAAAGAGTAATGGTGTAAGGGTCGTTTATGTAACCTGCTATCACCATTATGTTATCATTTAAGAACAGTCTTCTTCACAACTTATGTATATCATAGCTCTCATTTAAAAATGACCTAGAATTTCACATATTTTGCAGAATTTCCTGAGAATCAATTGAATTGGGGGTATCATTTTATTTATGTTTTTAAAGATTTATTTATTTATTTTAGAGGGAGAGATATTGAGCCTGCCGTGGGCAGGGGCAGAGGGAAAGAGAGAGACTCTGAAGCAGGTTCCACACCCAGCAAGGAGCCAGACGCAGGGCTTAATCTCATGATCCTGAGATCAGGACTTGAGCCAAAATTAAAAGTCAGAGCCTCAACCAACTGAGCCACCCAGGCACTCTAGGAGTATCATTTAAAAGAGTAATAAGCTTATACCAACTAACCTTCACAAAACATAAACCCATAAAGAAGAAAATATTATGTGATTTAAATCTAAAGGTGACTTGTGTCTCTCAGGCCGTCAAAATACACTAGCAAATTATTTCTCCCGTGGTGATACCCTATGAGAGTTAACTTAGAAATGTGTCAGAAATTGTATTTATTTTATAGAATCAATGGTTACCAATGGGAAACAATTTTTTTTTTAAAGATTTTATTTATTTATTTGAGAGAGAGGCAGTGAGAGAACATGAGTGAGGAGAAGGTCAGAGGGAGAAGCAGACTTCCCGTGGAGCTGGGAGCCTGATGCGGGACTCGATCCCGGGTCTCCGGGATCATGACCTGAGCCGAAGGCAGTCGTCCAACCAACTGAGCCACCCAGGCGTCCCGGGAGACAATTTTTACACCAAAAAAGAGCATGGGTTGGTTTTTGTAGAAAATTTTACTTCTTGAGTCTAAAAGAACTTGTTTCAATCATTTTCCAGTATGAAGAATAAGCTACCTATATAATATTGACAACACAGAAAAAGAAATAAATTGAATAAAGCTTCCTAATATCTTGTGATAAGAAAATACCAGCTAACACATCCTGAGTCTTTACTACATGCCAGATAGTCTTTGAGATCCTGTGAGGTAAGCTCTATTATTATCTTTTTGTACAGATGGGAAAATGGACCAAGAGAAGTTAAGCAAATTCCCTTAAGGTCCTGGTACTGGTTTGAGACGAAGCTGGAATTTGAATGGGGAATGTTGGCCCAGGGTCCAAGTTGTTAACTGTTATCAGTCAATGCAATGTGTTAAATATTTCTGATGCTATTTCTGTGTTGAAAAATTACCAGTTGGTATTCCAAACCAATAGTTGGTCTCTAGCCCTGAACAAAGGAAAAAGAATGATGAGACTAAGCTACCTGTTTACTAGTTATTTCCTGCCCCTCTCCTCACCAGAAGGACCTCCCTCTAAAAGTGACAGCATGGTCGGAGCATCAGACTAACCGAAGGGTGTGGCGAGTTGGCGAGGGCAAAGAGAAACTAATAACCCAATAGGGTCATCTCCCAAATTGGGACTGGGCAGGAGATGACAGTACCAAAGGCTCTTCAGAAGTTCATGTTCACATGCATCTTGAAAACAGCATCTCCTCTCCCAGATCCCTGATCCTAATTCCCATTGTGGGGGTGGCGGGGGTGTGGGTGGTAATTGGCTTTGACATGGGGTTGCAAAGAAAGCGCCCAGGAGCAAGAGTCCCACGTGGCCAGCCTCCTGGAGAGGGCTTGTGGGTCAGGGGCTGCCTCACAGAGGATTCTGTCCCTCCTCACCACTCCCAACACCCCCACCCCCAAGTGTAAGCAAAGCTCAAGCTTACAGACAAGCCCCACGGAGGGTGCACATTCTCCAGTTCCTGCAGTATTGGATAAATGGATAATGGATGGATTGTAGATGAGGATATTCAAATGTTCTTGGTCCTTATCGCTTTTCTCAGTTGGTGCTTGCCATGAAAAGAGTAAAAGCTTGTTCCTTTTTATTTTTTGCACATTGAAGGGTATTAACCTTTTATGGAGAGGAGATGGATTGGTCTTTTTGAAGTGCTTGCTTTGCTATTACAGCTCAAAGAAAGAAATCAGTTCCGCATTAAGCCGAGTCTTGAGTTTGGTAGTAGCCTGGGAGGCCAGAGGGACATCATGTTTCTACTTTCTGAATTTAAGACGCACAGCTCAGAGAAAGTCATGGGATATCTCAGGTCTGCTTAGAGCCACTTGCAAATTAGTAGCTATAATTGGATCAAAACTAGCCAGCTGTTGTTTGTTGCTAAATGGGTACAGCAAGGAGAAGCCCCCTCTTGCCCCCAGTGGGAAAAAACGGCTCAGTCAGACACAGACGAAACAGGAGTGAGACAATCTCTCGTGCCATAGAGAGTCTGCAGCTTTTATTCAACTTTCCGAATTGTTGTGTAATGAGAAAACTTAGAAAACCTCTTCAGAAATGCACCCAGACTCTCAGAGCGAATGAGGAAAGTCCCCCATCGGTCTCCTTGCCTCCATGGCTGAAAGCTGTGCACACACAAGTTCCACGATGAGACGCAAGCTCTTCCCGTTCTCTCTCCCATCCCTGTTCTCTCCCTTACAACTCTCTGGTCACCCACCTCACACCCCCACTCTGATGTTCCCCTCAGGGCAGCTTCACAGCTGACATTTGCGCTTGTGCTCACCGCTGCTCCCAGGGGCCTCAAGGGGCAGAGGCTCACCACCCTGATCCATGGCCACAGCTCTATCCATAACCCAGTTGGGGTATTTCATCTCTGTTACAGAACGGGAGGTGACCTAGAGCAAGTCATTTAAAGCTCTCGGGGCCTCAGCTTCCTCATCTGTCAAAGGAGGATAATCGGGTGGAACCGGAAAGCAAACATGGAAAGCTCTGACCAGTTTCCAGGCTTGCTGTGGTTCCTCTCCCTTTTGCCTCTATGGTGATTTACGTCATACTCCAGGCACACTCAAGTTCTTACCTGCTAGGACAGTTACCCAACCAGAAGTGTCTAGGACCCTGAAGGACGGCCCCCTCCCCCAAATCGCTCATATTTAAACAAACTTAAATGTTCACCTACATTTCTTAAAGTTTTTGATTTCAGCAATAGAGGAATAAATAACATGAAGGTGGAAAAGGGGTTGATGACATCATTATCCCAAACTTCATCCCCTTAAAGGGTTTTGTTTGTTGTTGACATCTTGGCCAAAGAGCAAATGCTCTTGAGAGCCCTGACAGGAGAACAGGAGGAGGCAGTGGGAAGTGACCCACCGCTGTTTCCCCCACTTTTCCTTCACGATGGCTCCTGGTCCGTCTTTGGTCCCAGGCTACCTCTGGGACCCCAAGCCAAATCATATCATTAGAGGTAGAAAACAGTCCATTTCTGTTTCCACTCTAGGTATCAGAGCGGCATATTTTATAGTGGGCTGCAGATGCTAAATTATTTGAATCTTCGTTCAGATGTTCCTAATTTACATTGTCTGTGGCAAATAAAAAGATAAGTACAATCCATATTGCAAATGCATCATACCATGATAAATCTGTAGCTTTCCTTCTTGGGGCCTTCTCCACCTCGTGGAATTTATATTGCAGTCATAATAATGTCAGACCTACACTATGAATATCTTCCTGCTAATTATGCCTAGTTTTTAAAACAGTGCCCATTTATGAAGACAGTATTATGGCATTCTTGATTATACCCTAAATAATTCTGTAAACATAAAACATGCTGAATAATATTGGAATTCCACTAAAGAACTACAATAAAAATAGAACTATCACATACATTCCAACATTTTTTTTCTTTTTATGAAGAATGCTTTTGATGGGATGCAATGTCCTTTAAAACCCCTGAACTAAAAATATCCGTCAATACTAATTCTAATGTCAGTGTAATCCTAGGAATACAAATTACAGAATTTAGCTCAAAGAACAGTATCAAAATAATAATGATTATAACAGTCATAGCACTAATCATAATAAATAATATCGATTGAGTACTGAGCTAATTATGTCCTAAGTACCCAGTGTTTCCATGCTTTGAATATATTACTTTTTAATCCTTTTTCAATTCTTCATAGTAAGGACTCTTCCCCATTTTATGGTTGAGAACACTGAGACTTGGAGATCAAGTACTTTGCTCAAGGTCACATTGCTGTGTGGCAGAGTGAAATTAGCAAGACTTGGCTTCGAGGTCATTAATTAAACTGCTTGTTTTTATGATTCCTCAGATTCCAAAAAAGCTGGGAGTGGAGATGGTGGAGTATTTCTCTAGCTAGGCTTTCAACCCATCTCATCAACTTTTTTTTTTTTTTTTTTTGCTTGCATGTAAAAGACCTAGGAAGCAGACACTATTGGGTCTTGTAGGCAGAATCTCAGTGGCTACAGTAATCATGTAATATAAATGTTCAAGAATCGGGCTTTGAGTCAAGATCAGATGTGTCGGTACACAGGACACAATTGGATGACCCATAAGACTCGGCTGTTGTTTTCCTCCTAATGTCCCTGACAACCCAATCCTGTCTTACTTCTCATCCTGTCGCTGTGTTCACAGCTTCTCCACTGAGGAGTTTCTCAGAACACTGGCAGCAACAACAGGGTCCCTCCCCCATTGCCATCCCACCCTTTAAACATGACCTTATAAAACCAAGGTAATTGATGGAGATGTTCTTCTGACATTTTAAAATTTTGTTTCAATTTCCAAAGCTTAAAATTCATCCATCTTGGTCAAGTTTATGGTTCTGAAGAACATGTCCAGACCAGCAACATGCGACAGAGTCTGGGCGTGGGGGCGGGGATTGTTACTCCTGTTTCTGTGATGGTCACCTCTACCTATGACATGCATGTGAGTTTGGAACAGTGCCATTGTTTGATGGTAAAGTGGAGAGCCAAGTTCTCAGTATTTGAAATAAAAGTATTCAGTTCCGTTCAAACGAACGGTCCTAAACATAGTGAACAAAATTAATGATTAAAATACACATGTGCTAGGAGCACTAAAATGTAATTTCCTCACTTTGACATTAAAAAAAAGACAAAACAAATTTCCCTATAATATAAATCTTAAAATCAAGTGCAGTAGAAACAAAAACAAAACAAAACAAAAACAAAACAAAACAAAACCTGAAAGGTTAATACATTTATTCCCTTCCCCTCAAATTATCTCAAATCTTAGAACAATTAAGTGACCTGGCCCCTTCTATATAAGGCAATTCAAAGTTGGATAAATAGCCTCTGTACTACCCCACACCCCAGGACATCACCACTAATAAAATCTCACACTTAACAAAAAGAAAATGATTCCATGTCCCTTGCAGAAAATTGGAAACATTAGCAGAGATCTGTGCAAATGAATTTTTTCAGATCAATGATAACGTATTAAATAGGACTTGGTCTGAAATGAATATTGTAAAGTTTGGGGTACACTAATTGTTCTCAATACTACAAAGGTTTATATTCTTTGTATCCTTCACAGATTCTTTCTTCCACGGGATAAATGAAAAAGAAAATCCAGTTCAATTCATTTCCTCCAATATAGTGCACTAGGACTTCCTCATTTAAACCACAGACAATGTCCTCTCTAGTCTCGTCCTCCTCCCCTGAGCCTGAATAGAGGGATACTCTCTCAATGTATGCTCAGCCACCAGCTACCACAAGTCACTTAAGTAAACACAGAGGAACCTTGGTGAAAGCAATTGCATGGTCTGAATACCATCAACTGACACTTCTATTCAGTGACCCTCTCAGGTCTCAGAAATGGTCTTTTCAAATTCCGGGTCTTGAGATATTGATTTCAATCAGCAGCTTTTCCTAAGAGCATCATTTCAAAAATAGCCCTGTCACAATTTCTACGATCTCATCTCAGTTTCATCTGGGCTTTGTATTCCTATTTGAAACCATTCAGTGAGATGACACCAGAGGGCTTTACCGAGGCATTGATTCAACTTCATGCATAGGCAATAGAATTTATCCTTCTGTATATGAGAAAACATTAATATTTAAGTTTGCAGAAGGAGATTTCAGGTTTAAACAGGCCAGCTTCTTTTTTTTTTTTTTTTTTCTCTTCTGGCCGAAATCAAAAGCTCGAATTAAACCATTCTCATTATGAAATTCTCAGGCTTCCTGCTAAACTGGTGACTTAACAAATCAGCATCAATTCTAGCCTCTTGGAACATATTAGAGATAAACTGGGGGGTATGGTAAAAAAAAAAATGTGTGGCAGGTATACACACATGTAAGTAAAATAGAAACATGAAGTGACGAACTATAATTTCAACATAAACGTCTTCCAAATTGCCCCCTGACACCTATCCAATAGTAAGGTCTTCTCAAGTTGTAATTATAAGCTGCCTAACAAATATTTACTTAATGACAGTAATCAAAAGAAGGTTGACATGCAGCATTTCACTTTGCAGGAGAATGTGGAGACTCAGGGTCACCCATAACCATGTCTACTAAAAACTAGTAGATTGTCCTGATAACTCTCCCATGACAGATAAATTCAGATTATTTTTCTATTTCAAAGGGAAAAGAGAAAGAACTGATCTTAATTACTTCCTATGCTCTAAACCTTGTAATAAATACTTTATATATGTTCTTTCATTTCATCTTTCCGTAGGCCCTCAGAGGAAGTAACGTCACATTTAACAAATGAAGAAACAGGTCGATAGTAAGTCATTCACTTATATCATTAGAAACAAGCAGGATTGGATTTGAATCCGGTTCTTCAAAACACAGATGGATGCATAGTTTTAGTATCTACTACATACCAGGTGTTCTGTGAGATAAGGGGTATTTCCAGCTGAACAGCATTCGGTTCCTGCCCTCAAAGAGCCCATATTCAAATGGAGACAAACACAAGAAATTAATGACAACTGAATACAGAGGAAAAATTCTCAAGTTAAACATTAGCACATTGAATACAGAATATAGTAAAAGAATAATTTGATCAGGTTTTGGCCAGGCAGGCAGGATTTTTTGACATTAGGAAAGAATGTTTCAAGTTAGGAAATTAAGAAGGAAATGTATTATCATCTTGAATGCCAAAATGGCATTTGATAAAACTGAGTATCTGTTACTGAGATTTACAAATTTACTAATATAGAAATCAAAAAATAAATAATTGTAAATATAGGAAAATAGAGATTCTTGTCTACCCAGAAGATCCAAAGGAATCAACTAAAAATTATTAGAAGTAACAAGAGTTAAATAAAATGTCATTAGTATAAGATATACAAAAATTAGGCAGTTTCCTTTTATGCTATCAATACCAAATTAGGAAAAAAAAGTTATATAAAAAGATCCATGTGTTAGTAGATCACAGAATTATTGAGTACCTAAGAACAGAGTCAAGAAATACACAAGGACTATATGAAACTTTATTAAAGGACAAGAATATAGTCTCATATACAAAAAGTCCACTTTTACAATGTCTTTGGAGGGCAATTGGGTAGTAGTTATCAAAATTGAAGATAACCTTTGAGTCAGCAATTTTACCTCTAAGAATCCATTCTACTGAGATTCAGTGACAGATGCCAAAGGATCTATTTGCAGAGATGTTTATTATATATATGTATATAATGTAAAATAATAAATAAAAATTGGAAAGAAGTAGGTCTCTATCAAAAAAGGGAATAAATAAACCATGGCACATCAATACTATATTATATATTCATTAAGGAGAATAAAAGAGATATAGGGAAACGAACATGAAGGATGCCCATAATACATTGCTGAATGAAAAAAAAAGTCACACAAACCATAAGTGACTCTTAATCTCACAAAACAAACTGAGGGGTGCTGGGGGGAGGGGGGTCGGGAAAGGGGGTGGGGTAATGGACATTGGGGAGGGTATGTGCTATGGTTAGTGCTGTGAAGTGTGTAAACCTGGTGATTCACAGACATGTACCCCTGGGGATAAAAATACATTATATGTTTATAAAAAATAAAAAAAACTTTTAAAAAGTCACAAAGTTGTACGTATTCTCTTTATGACTGTACACACTTCAGTATTGTATCAGTTTTGTAACTGGCCTATTGCTTTCATAATTTAAGAAAGATCCTACAACTCCTAGTATGTTCTATAAATATTGTAACAGAAATATGAACCAGGTGCTGTGTGAGCCCAGAAAGGAAGTGTAGAACTCTCCCAAAGGGGAGTCAGGCTTCAGGCATCACATGAGAACTCTCTGCCTTGAAGGGCGAAGAGGAATTTTCCCAATAAAGAATGGCTGTAAAGAGGTCCAGAGAACAGCCTGTGCCAAGGACAAGGGGAGCAAAAGACATGGCACAGTCCAAGAAGTTGGAAAACTCGGTGCAGCAGAACCCTGGGGTGCCTGGGGGGTCAGATGGAGAAACGACCAAGGAGGTAGTTGGTGGCTCCATTGTGAAGAACTCCTGTGACAAAGGGTTTAAATTTCATTCAGATGCAATAGGGACACAATAGAAAGAGCTTTCTAAGCAGGTGAATGGCATAAAATCTGTGGGAAGAAGACCCTGGCAACAGTGAGGGAGATAAATCCTGGATAACAGGAGGAGGAAATTAGATGGGGAAGAAAAGGATTTTAGAAAGAGAGTAAGGCAGTCAGATTATGGTGGTATTTCACACAGGGACAGGGTAAGATCTGAGAAAAGTGTTTTTAAAAAAGGATCTGTATCATGTAATATGTAATATGCACCAGAAATACACAAAAGAGAGGGGCAAATTAGGGGGAAAAGTGGATTTGATGGGGGGGCGGGGTTGCAAAGAGGGAGGTGGAACATGGGGGCACTCACACTCACAGTAAGCCAGGAACTGATAGAAAGTGTCACATACGTATCCTCTCCTTCGTTATACAAGTCATAGGAAAAAATCATGAACATGGAGGAGACTGTTCCGGTCTTAAAATCAGAATGTTGAGAGCGAGTTGCAAACCCCCTTCCTCAAAGAAAAAAAAAAAAAAGAAAAAACATGAAGCCATGATCATCATGTTGCTAAGGTCCAGAGTATTATTTGGGGTAGCACAGGCCACAGGAAGTGTAATGATATGGACCGTAGAACAAAACGCAATGACCTGAACTACCTCACCATCATTGCTGAGGGAGCATTTATTCACTCTTGCGATGCATATTTACCACATTTCTGTGGTGCATTGAGCATCTAGGGACCGGGGTGCGAGGTAAGGGGATGTGGGGAGCGGGAAGGGAACAGTTCCTGCATCGAGGATCTTTGCTGCGAAGGAAGGAGCCCAGAGAAGCACACTAGAGAATCTGAGAGGGTAATTGCCAAGCTGGCTCAGGACAGCAACAAGGGGAGTTCAGAGATAGAGTGAGTTCTGAGGTGGAAGGGGGTTGTGGTGGGCGGGAGGGGGGCAGGGGAAGGTGTTGGGGGGGCGGGGGGAGGTGTTGGGGGGTCAGTCAAGGGAGGTCATGAGCACAGAGTTCGGTGGAGGAGCAACGCTGAGGGAAAATGGAGGGGGGTGGAGGGCTGCTGGAGTTCTCCTTCTCCAACGCCCCAGCCGTGAACCTCTTGAGTCAGGGACCCCATGTGTTTTATCTGCATTGCTGAACGTCGTCCATGGAGGCACTTGGTAAGTGTTAATTGGATGCTGACTGGATGATGAATGAGGGGAAGTGGAAAATGGCAGGAGCCTATTCTCAGAGCCAACATCTACTGAGCACTTGCTAGACGCCGAGGGCTCCCTGGGCATTGCTTCCTCGGACGCTCACGAAGGTATTTTGGGATAGGAAACCTTCCCATAACACCCTCGTTTGCCAGGTCAGAGTCACCTGGCAGAGATAGGCAGGCAGGAAAGAAGTGCAAAGATATGGTGGTATTTTGAGATGTTGGAAAGAGAAATCAAGATATTTCAGGAAAGCAAGGACCCCAGAGCCCTCGGTCTTCAACTCAGGATAGGATTCAGGTTGCTCTCGGGACTTAAAACAGAAGTTGGGATAACGGAGCCAAGAGGAGCTGAGCGGGAATGAGGCCTGATACACAGAAGTCTGGGTTCATCTGGGAGTGTGTGTGTGCGCGCACATGTGTGTGCGTGTATGTGTTTATAGGCCTATGTGTCCAAAGAACACTAGTACGTGTAAAAACCTGGGGGAGTTGCTGAGGAGAGCCAAAAGGGAAAGGAAGGAGAGAAGGGCAGGTAGATGAAGAGAGCTGCCGACAGGTGAAAGAAAGGTCCAGAGAGGCATCAGGACCATAAGACATAAGGACAGAACTTCGTGCCTGATCTCCATCTCCTTCTTTTAAAAAGTGTCACGTAAGGAGTTATCATTAATTTGTGTAGGTGTGACAGTGACATAATGGCTATAGATGCATATTTTTAAAAGTCGTTCTCATTTAGAGATGGTCACTGAAGTAAAATAACATGTCTGCAAGATGAGAGAGACTGGAGAAAAAGGTGAACATTTTGGAGTAATACAGTATGACAGGAAGTCTCTAAAGAAGGAGACCTGGCCGTAAACCCACTAAAGGGAATATGAAAGACTGCTAGAATTTTTCAGCCGTCTTATTTCCTTTTGAGGCCATTAAGTGGAACAATAGCAATGCCCATGAAAGAAAAATGAATTTCAAAAATAAAACAGCCTATGTCTTACATTAAAACACACTTTCTACAGAGGGACCTGTGTGGCTCAGTTGGTTAATTGTCTCCTTTGGCTCTGGTCATGATCCTGGGGTCCTAGGATCAAGTCCCATGTTGGGCTTCCTGCTTGCCCCTCCCCCTGCTTCTGCTCTCCCTCTCTCTCAAGAACATAAATAAAATTTTTTAAAAAGACATCTTCTACATACTTTTTCAGAAAAAAACACCAGGGTGGGGTGCCTGGGTGGCTCAGTGGGTTAAAACCTCTGCCTTCAGCTCAGGTCATGATCCCATGGTCCTGGGATCGAGCCCCTCCACCCCCTGCTCAGCGGGGAACCTGCTTCCTCCTCTCTCTCTCTGCTTGCCTCTCTGCCTACTTGTGATCTGTCTGTCAAATAAATAAATAAAATCTTTAACAAAAAACAAAAACAAAAACAAACCACCAGGGTTAAGTATATAGCAGATGTAGGTATTTAAGCAAGGTACACAGTGACTAAAAGTTTTTAAGGAATGTAAAAACTTGCTAGTTTTTCCACTTCTTCTCCTCACCACCCTGGAAAAATTGGTAACTTTCAGTTATATATTGGTAACTTTCAGTTATATAACAGAATTGCAAATTTTTATTAAAAATGTGTCTCTGACCTTTTAAAAGGAAAAAGGTTTAGCATTCCATCATAGATAAACCTGCCTAGCCTAACTAATGGGGCATATGACTAACACAAGGCCTGAAATTAGGAATTAGAAATGTAGAAATAGGGGCACCTGAGTGGCTCAGTTGGTTAAGCCTCTGCCTTCGGTTCAGGTCATGATCCCAGGGATCGTGAGGATCCTTGGGATCGAGCCCTGCATTGGGCTCTCTGCTCCGCAGGGAGCCTGCTTCCTCCTCTCTTTCTCTGCCTCCCTCCCTGCCTACTTGTGATCTCTGTCTGTCTAATAAAAAAATAAATAAATAAAAAATCTTAAAAAAAAAAAAAAAGAAATGTAGAAATACACTGAATAAGGAACCCCAATTACTGCCTGGATGATTCTTCTCGCATTAGATCCCAATTACACGTTCCCAAGTCAACTCCGGAGACTTTACCCATAAAAAGACTTCGTGGGTTCAGCTTTTTAAAAGATATATATACTACACAAAGCTATCAGAAAATCCTCACCAGAAACTGAGAATGATTTCCTTATGGCTCAGGAGATACTGCCAAGATTTCCTTTAAGGTTTACTTAGATGGCACTCCAGTAAGATTCCCATATGGAATTACTCCCCACACAGGAGCCTGACCTGGGGGAAGCTGAACAAAGCAAAGATTATTTACAAACTCCCAAAGCAGGGGCTGTTTTACATTTCTCCCACCCTGGATCTAATTCCATCGGTAAATACAGCACATGTTAAGTTATAAAGCATAATTATGAAAAGGCCGAGAAGTGCTACAAAGGATCGGCCTTCCTGATACTGTGAGGCAGAGACCAAGGGCCAGGGATGGCTGAACAGGCTGCCCACGTTGGTGGCAACCACGAGTTACCACAATCCCCAGGCCAGCGAGATCCCAGCAGGCTCCTGCTGTTGCTTGAAGACATCTTATAGGAATCATCTATGTTCTGGGGGGCAGATTGCCTGTTAGATAACTTTTGAGCAGTTTCCTTCACATGAGGAAAACACATAATGTGGTAGAGTTTGCAACAGTCCAGTAAGCTCTACCTTCAAAGTAACCTTGAAACCAGACCCTTGAATAATATAGGCAGTGCTGACACATCTGTTCTCGGTGGGGTGGGCTTTGATTGGGTTTTCTGCAAAGAGGAAAGGAAGTTTTCCATGAAATAAAGCAGAGTATTTAACGACAACAATGAGAGAGCAATAGTTGTTTTGGGTGCATATCCTGAAAACGTTGGGTAAAAATGTATAGCTTTTCTTTTTTTTTAAAGTGTAGTTTTCAATTACACTTTAGACCACTTGTATTTTATTGAGAAAGCCTCGAAAATTTTTTTCAAATAATAGGGATCCTGTTAAAATACTATTACCTGTAATTAATTGTGTCCTAGATGTTCCTTGGTATCATGTTCATAAAAGAAACATCAGAACATTCATTTGGCAGGAAACAAAATATTACGTAAGGGGGTGGCAGTCCTGGCCTCTGTCTCCCTCAGGCGGGTCATCACGTGTCAGTGGAATAATGGAGAAACAGCTTCTCTGGCCCTGAGACCATACATGGGGCTGCTGGAGCGGCCCTTGACTGAACGGAGTGATCTGTTTTATGTAACCGCCGTGCAGACACTCTGTATTTTACTTTTTTAATTACATAAAGAAAGCAGAATGAAGTAAGGTAAAGTTTTGAGTAAACCTGCCTGGGTTCAAATTTCTTCTCCGCCATTGCTGGCTGCGTCACTAAGTCACGTACCGACTCGGAGTCTCCCTTTCCTCAGTGAAACAGAGCACATCGGTGTGTTCCCTTCAGTGATGGTCTATTCAGACTTCAGTGACAATCTAAGCTTGGTTCGGTGCCTGTGACATGCAACTCAATACATGCTTATCGTTTTTATGATTATCTGAAGAATTTACACTTTCAAAGCACAAACGGGAAATCAAGAACCATCTCTATGTGCTTTCTTAGAATGTCCTATAAAGAAGAAGATGCTTGGGCACCTGGGTGGCTCAGTGGGTTGGGCCTCTGCCTTCGCCTCGGGTTGTGATCTCGGGGTCCTGGGAGCGAGCCCCACTTCGGGCTCTCTGCTCAGCGGGGAGCCTGCTTCCCCCTCTCTTTCTGCCTGCCTCTCTGCCTACTTGTGATCTCTGTCAAATAAATAAATAAAGTCTCAAGGAAAAAAAAAAAAGAAGATTCTTGGTTTCTATGCCTTTTGAGGCATAGGTATGTATTCCATAAATGCTATAGATCAAACTGAAAGCACAGTTATTTTGAAGTATGAAGTGGTGAAAACAATTTTACTTTCAGAAATTAAAGCGCTAAAACAATTATTTACAAAATCGTGTTAAAAATATCTGATAAATGTTATAATATTAATGTGATGATATTTGGGACAGCTTTATCAAAAAAGCTTTATGAAATGCAAGCATTTCCATTGAATTAAAAATAGATTGTGTAAGTTTGTCAAATCAGCTAATGGTTGACAATTTCTAGAATACAGGAAGGTAACCAAAAAACCCCAGAGGAAGAAAAAGAAACATGCTTGGTGCTATAAACTACCTGAAAATCTATTTCTGTTTGACCTAAATTACTAATTCTAGATTTAAGAACTACTTTGGATTCCAAAATCTAAATTATTCAAGATGTGGGGCACCTGGGTGGCTCAGTGGATTGAGGGTCTGCCTTTGGCTCAGGTTATGATCCTGGGTCCTGGAATCTAACCTAGGGTCAGACTCCCTGCTCAGCGAGGAGTCTGCTTCTCCATCTCCCTCTGCTCCTCCCCTTTGCTTCTGCTCTCTCTCTCTCTCTCTCTGAAAATAAATGACAAATCTTTAAAAAATAAAAAAATAAAAAACCAAATAATTCAAGATGTGATTTTTAACATGTTTTTGATTGACAGCAAATTTAAAAATATCATATTATAGGTTTTCTTTTCCCTTGGGCATTAAAAATATAACATGTACTTTTAAATTTCTTGTTTTATTTTAGCAAAGAGGCGATCACAGGAGTCTTTCCTAAGATGTTCTAAATTGAGAAAACCATTTTCTAGTATCTAGTGACAATCAGACCCATTACTTGATAATTATTGTGTATATGTGTAAGCTTCTATTGCTAGGTCCTATAAAGTGTGTGTGTATGTGTGATGTGTTACCTATTCCAACAGAATCTAGAGCTAAAATTGTTCTTATTTCTTTACAGTTCTAGTCTTCTAGTGGACAGTCTGTTTTGTCCTATAGAGACCTTTCATTCAATGAATAATTCAGACTCAAACTGCATATCGGTTACTATATTTTAAACCAAAAAAATTCCTCACATAATAAATACATTTTATGCACATTAACTTCAAATTTACTTCAGAAAGCTATTTACAATATAAATAATTATAAATGGAAACACTTTGCAAGATAGCATTGACATAGCTAATATCTTCTACTTTACATTCCAAAGTAAAAGTTCAAATTACAGATTTATACTATGATACCACTAAAAACTATACATTGCAAGATGGTATTTGAAATATTGGCAATCAGTATCTTCTTTCACAAATATAATCCTTTTTATAGCATGTCAGTCAAAAAACAAACATAAAATATTTTTATCTTTTTTGAAGTGCCTACTCATAAGTTTCACTTTTTGAAATATTTCCCTTTGGAAAAAACAAAAAAAAACAAAAAAGTTACAGTACTTCTAAAAATTTTTCCACGCCAATTTCATTTCTTTTGAAATGTAAACACACCAGGGTTGTTGGTGTAAATTCAACTGTGATTTAATGTGTTTCAGATCAGCAAATAAGGACAAACTCTCCACTATATAGGTATATGAAAGCAAAGTCCCATGCAGCGAAATTTTTGCAATAAATTAAATTGTAAGTGTTTGGTTCAAAAGTTTTAGGATTTCTTGTGTGAACCATCAGTTTTTAAAGAGCACAGCAGAACAGAATCTTGTTACTTGCTTTACAACTGTGTGTCTGTGTATATATATATACACATATATGTATATACACATACATGTATATACACATAAATATATGTGTATAGAGATACACACACACACACACACGTGTAGCCTTTCTGCATACAGTCCTAGAGAAGGAACTCTGAACAAACCCCTATTTAATATGAGCACAATATCACATTTTGAGTTAAGCATTACCCGTACAACTCCTGTGCACAAGAAATGAGCACCACATGGTCACTTCCCCCAAGAACATTTTCTTTGTAAGATACCCTTTGCATGTGCCCATAGTTGTCCTGTCATTCATTTAAAGTTTAGAATGATCTTTTATCCACAATGCATGTCCCAGTAAGAACTAACCAGTAGGTTCTGCTGTCTTAGAGTCAAATCCCTATTCACAAAAACTGACATTTATATGAAAATTGAATCACTTATTTGGAGAGCCATAGGATTTACATTCTTCAAATCATTCAGAAAATAAAATGTATATCTATGTTCTATGGTTTAAATGAACTGAGGAAACAAAGCTGGGCATTCAAACCTGTTTAAAGCAAAGAAAGTATATTAAAGTGTAAGCTAGTCCACTGGGCAAGGTAAGTAACCCCCAAATAACCAAATCGTCACTTTTCCAAGTATCAATCAGCATTCACTCTGTCACTTCCAAACACTACGAGTACTAATAGAATTGCACTGAATATCTTAGTAATGTCCTGCTCTTGAAAGGGAGAGTGAGCTATAAAATAACATAACTGTATTCAGAATGTCTCCTTAGCTATAGTGTCTTCTATCAAACTTGTCTAAACCAAGGTCTAGATCTTGGATAGTAAAAAGCCTTTCATTTTATTTTAAGACAACTATGCATATTTTCCAAATGACCTTTTATTGAATAGATCCTTATCCCTCATTTAAAAAAGAAAAGAAAATGGAGCATATTATCCTTTTCTGGAAGATCCCATTAAAGCTTATTTTAAGTGGGATTCTCTGCCCAAAGGCAGCATGTGGCAGCAGGGTGTAGAGAGAACTAAGAATAGTACCGGATGGAAATATTCTAGCCCTATAAAATATAATCAAGAGAGAATGAGTGGGCTTTCTGTATAAACACTGAAAGTTAATTACTTATTGCATCCTGTCTCATTTTGAATGTCACATTAGCACTCTATCATATTATCCTAGATCAGGCAATTATGGTTTAGAAAAGCTAGCCCGTTATATTCAGCACAGTAGGTCAAAAGACTTGTGAAACTGAAGAACACCTAAATGTCCGTCTGTAGTGTTTATGACATTAATATTATGCATCCAAAAATAATACATCAAATCTGTATATTCTCAATAGTTTTAATAGAATTTTCTCAAGGAACATTGGGGAAATATTTATTTATTTGGTCATCCAAATTGTTAAATTAGGTCTGACAGGTAGGTAAAATGGGTGATAGGATATTCTTACTATTACTAGAAAGCATGAACTTTGTATCATCTAATGAATTGCTACATATTACACTAGCAATTGGATATAGCACATTTTTATGAATCCGGATGTGATATAAGAATCATACTTCTCTATTTCTATGGAGTATCATGATTCTCAACATTTAGCAAAGTTA
The DNA here is from genome assembly GCA_004024625.1 of Mellivora capensis. NCBI lineage: Eukaryota > Metazoa > Chordata > Mammalia > Carnivora > Mustelidae > Mellivora > Mellivora capensis. Next base: position 21,845 of record PISX010002310.1, read on the forward strand.
TGGAACTCAAGGCTTAAAATTAAAGCCAATTTAACTAAGTAAGTTATTGGGAACATATGCATTTTACATCCCATATTTTAAAAAGACACAGATGACATCTTTATTATGAAGAAATATGTGCCTGGACAGAACAAGATAATGTAGATTATAAATACATTTTAACACGTTGTGTATATTAAAAAGGTACTTTGTCATAAACTGTCTCATCTTATTTTGGGGTCATTTTGTAATAATCATGCCACATTGCAAAAATTGTAAGCTTATAATACCATGGACATGGAAGGCATTATATGTAATGTAATAAATCTGCCACTATAAAATTATTGACATGTAAATTAAATAAATTGTTTGTATTTAAAACTGAATCACCTACCAAAATTTTTAATTAGGATGTAACATAGATATTTCTGTCTTCACTTAAAAATATTGGTCATACCATTTTAAAGAGCATTATTTCTTCTGATTATCCCCTATTGGTAGAGTTCATAATCTATTTTTCACCAATTAACTATCTGCCATTTTAGGATTTCGCTGAAGTCTCTTTAATAGTGTTCTTTTCTTTCATATCAGTTCCTTTTCCTTGATTCTGAGGACTCTATTTATTTTATAGCATCTGTCCCGGGAATTTTTGGTAGAATGTATATCCATCAGTAAAACCCATCTGTATAGATTTCCTTTCCAAAATACACCATATTCTTCAGATATTTGTGCCTTTGAACCGCTTACCCCAATTCCCCCAAAACTTTAGCATTTCTAAAACCTTACTTCATGTTTCATATTGATCAAAAATCTATTTTAAGTATTCCAGAGGTTTTTCATGAATATTCTTCAAAATCACTACACACTTTTGCTTCCATAGTTTAATATGTAGTTTTTCTTGTTCTTTGAACTTTTTTGAAAGTATATACGATAACCACTAACTTCCTCACTTACATTTTTTCCCTTTATGACACAAATGTCACTGTGTCATACCCAAGAAATACTTCTTTAATTTCATGTCGCCTCTGTTGTCATATACAAATGACCTCCTCTTCATCTCTCAGATTATCATCATTCAGATTGTCGCCTACCTATAAACGTCCCAATAACTGTGTTAAATGATGAAACTAGAGTACTAATCCCTGAGTGGTCAGTGTCATGCTCTGTCTTCAAACTCATGAGTCCATTTCTTCCAATACATTCCCCTCCTTGCAGATGGCAAGGGTTGCAGGCATGGGACCCCTAGGAAATACTGCCTAAGAAACTTCTCTAATTACTTGCGTGATTTAACTTTGATTACTAGAGACTAGTGCATGAAATAAATCATCCCTATTTGCCTATTCCCTCACTATTTTTTACCATCTACGTTCTGGCTGGACCAGAAAGCTGACTATAACTACACATGCCTAAAAGAACCCATGCACCTGCTGAAGTTACAAAGAACCTGGACCTCTGCAGGAGTGCAGACAAGCCAGAATGATGGTCTTGACAACTGACAGTGGAGAGCTAACGGGTTAACAACTGTAATGCAGCCGCACCGATGATCCACAGAACCAGGGCACATCAGAAGGGCCATACAAAGAAACTAGGGCCCAGGCACAGTGAGTGATACATCGATATTCCTAAACTAACTCACAGGCAGGGCCAGGACTGGAACCCAGAGATCTTGCATTCAAGTCTGCTAGTTTTTCTACCGTATCGCACGAACTTAAGACAAAGTTTGTTGTTTCTGTCATTCACAGACAATAGGGGAAACGAGCGCTTTGCGTGTTCTTTCATTTGAAGTGACTCTTACCCCTTTGGCCACCTGTCCATCAGCCCAAGCTTTTATCTTGGGCTCTCCCTGAGGCTTTCCACATGTTGTTGCATTTGCACATCTGTGCTCTGAAATGTTCTCGTTCACACTGCTGCCATGTAGCCCTTCACTGGCTTTGTTAGTTCTTTTTTAGTTCTTTTTTGCACTTATCAGCCTTTTTTTGCTTGGTGAATTTGTTTGAGTCTTTTATTTGGTTGGTTTTATAGCCTCAAATATATTGATTACGTATTTAGAGGCTTAAATTTTTGTGTTGAGGTATCATTTCATTTCTGTCTCTGGCCTTTCCATCTTTCCTAAACTATGTCCAATTGGGCACACCAGGTTTTTGATGTGTGTCCCAACATCTTAGTCCTTTTACTTAGAAAACCCTTACTGTTATGTCAGTGTGATCCTGTTCCTCGTCTAACTCAAAAGTAAGGTGAAAAATCACCACTTCCTGATTGCTTATAATGGATACCAGGTGGAAACTCATTCTTGTACCATACCCGGAACCATTTCCCTAATTTATGCCTGAACCAAATGGGCTGACTGGTTGAAACCACAACCAAGAAAATAGTTTACAAGATGTAGCTCGCTCTCTTTCTCTCAGTTATTTTAGGAATGGAAATTTCTTTAATAAGCTTAATGTGCTAGGGTTAAGAAAAGTTATCCATTTGGGTTGTATTTAAGGTATACAGTCAACATTTCTGCATGTAAAGTGTACACAGCAATGTGTCGATGGTGGTCTGTGTGTGTGAGGTGTACTGGAGCATCACAGTGCAATGCTGTCTTCTACCAGTCCTTTAATGTGGTATATATGCTCACTTAATCTACACGAGTACTTCTCAAATCAAAATTTATCTATTCTGGTTCCCATATAATTAGGGGGGCAATTCATTTAACTCCATTATTTGCGTGTAACCCTGAATGCTAGTGCTCTTTGATTTCGCAGGAACACATGTCAAATATCCAGTAACTTAAATTATCCTCTCTAACCATCTGTGGCATAGTAAATGCTGGTAATGGGGCATTAAACTATAAATATGTTTCAGAGAGCCTTAAAGAACAAAATAGTTTAGAAAAACATCAGCTTCCATTGGTTATTATAACAGATGTTCCCTTGTGTCCTTGTGCCGGGTCTGGCTGCATCCTTAGATGGGAAGTTACATCAAAGTGTGAGCCATTACAGCCCAAGGAATAGTTCCTAATGGTTTCACTGTCATATAAGTGCTCCAGGGCATATCCAGTTAATGTGTAAGCGTGCTTATCAAAATACTGCCGGTGAGAACCAAAGCAGTTTGGAGAGACGGCAGGATGGTCTCCTGCTGTCTGATGTGGAGACATATCCGAATGTAGATAGTCTTTAGCTAGGATCAAACTGGATTTTGAAATGCGATCCGAATTGGGACTACTTATTCGAGACAGTGCAGTGGGACTGTTGTCATAGTCATTTTCGTGGGGGCTCAGCATCTTTCCCTCTCTCTGCTGGATGTGGTCACACGGTGAAGTGCTGGCAAGGGCCGAGCTGTGGCAGACTTCCCCCGCTGGCGGGGGCTGTTGGTAGTTTGCAAAACAGAGGGAGTGTTTTTTCCCAGCTCCATTAATGGAAGCCAGTTGGTCTGGGGGGGCCTTCCTTAGCTGCAATCTGTTCTCTTCTTCTTTAATCATTTGCTGGGTGGCTCTTATCAGAGTTTCAATTTTGCTAGGTTCGTGTGGGCTACTTTGATACTGCTCAGTGCGGTATCGGTCACCTGATTCGCTGGCAGACCCAGGGTCTGGAGAACTGACCACACTATCTTCATCCCAATGACCTCGCCCTAGAAATTAGAAAAAGGAAAAAGTAAGTGGTCTCAAAATTGATCCCCAAAACTGTGTGTTTCTTTTTCCTATTAAAAGAAACCTTCATCTTTCATTTTAAATATATGCACCAATATTTGAAACAGACATGGGCTCACATGACAAAGCGTCAATGTATGGTACTGGCATTCATAGTTTTCAGTGGCTTTTTAGTGCAGATGAAGTTCATCACAAGTTTTTTAGAAAGTAAACCTGGCCCATGGGTCCCAGAGGCCAATTAACAAAATGATAAGAGTGTTTATACTTCTCCATGTATGCATGTCATTGGACCTCTCTGACTGCAAATAATAAAAGAAAAATGCATAAGATTTGGTTGATGAGACTTTCCAGAGAAATGTTATGCTTAGAAAATGCTTTCCATTGGGTTTGAGGAAGACAATGATAGAGACTGGACTACCTTACCAATTCCAAATAAATTGCTAAAATGTTAAAATCATTAAGTGTATAAGTAGAATTACAATAAAGCTCTAGTGTTAGTTTTAAAATCATTTGAGGGTTAAATAAATAAATACATATATATTCATAAGTACATATATGTATACATGCATGCATGGATATAGATATCTTGTCCCAATCAAAAATATAAATATTGTCTCTTCAAATCTAGAGATAAAAATCTCAGTTTCACATATACTCATACAGTAACTCTGGTATCTTAGTTTCTGAAGTAAGGTAAAGAATAAATAAATATTTAAAATGTTAATAGCAATCTGTTCTGAACCCCAGAGAGAGATCTAATACAGAGGAACAATCCAAAATATATTCCATAAGCTATGTTATTCTTAAAGCAGTGTGAAGTCAATATAAAAAGGGAAAAGAAAAGCAGGAAGGGACATATGAAAGCTGTAAACTGCTTAATGCAGAAGAGAAGCCCTGGATCCCACTGTTCATTGCTTTCCTTTTCCTCTTTCTTCTTATTTTATTTCTAATATTTTCTTCCAGACCATGTAGGTTAAGCCAGGATTTTCGCTTCACTCCATTCTTTGGCAAACAATTGCCCTTTGCCCTGGGTTTCCATTACCAGTCTACCATACTAGAGAAACTCAAAGCAAAAGCAGAAAAAGAAAAAGCAAAAACAGAAACAAATGAAAATCCTTCATGGAAGGCAGTCAGTGCCTGGGTGGTTTTGACAGAGACTACGGGTGAATACGACATTGTTCAGCACATTTCCCACCCTAAGGACCCAGCAAGAAGGGTAACAGTACCCTGTTAGATCAACCTTAATGTCACTGACTTTTAACGAAACAGGGAGGGTGTCAGGGACCTGTCCGGGCCCAAGCCTGGAATGGACAGAACGGGCTCTCCCTAGCCTGTTTACTTTGAAATGAACAAAGAAGAATGTTACTGACCCTAAAAGCTTCCACCACAGTGCCCGTTTCTATGTGGTCGTAAAACTGTACAATAATCCCAGGGTGAAAATTTCCATGGGTTCTGTGTATCACTCCGTCTTTCACCCACAGAAGACATTGTGGGTTGTCATAATAATGCAGAAGGGGGTGGTTACCAGTATTTAATGCCCAGAGGCCCAGGAGGGTTAAACCACCTGTGAAGTGAGCGACAGACCGTACAGCAAAGCTTAGACTCCCCAAGAGGTCAGTGGCGGCCTCACTGAGAAGCACTGCTGATGAGCCCCAAAACTACAGAGGTCTACTTTTGAAGCATCAGAATACAGAAGAAAATCATATGCAAGAAATTTAAATGCATATGTATTCCATGTTCAACAGACTTACTCAATACTTGACTTTCACTTAATTTCAACAGTTTTTATGATGTTTACAATGGGAATCATTTTTACTCACATGTCAAAAATAAATGCACCTGGCAAGCATGAGCAAGATTAATACACTTAAAAAGAGTGGATGCCCTTCGTAAAACCCCACTGATGCCAGTTCCTGATTTATCAATTTAAAGGAGAAAACCACCGGGTCATTCCCCGTGGCGTCAAACCTAGAATCTCAGAAACCTGCCCAGGGACCCAATGCTGCCAGCTCAGGACTCATATCAGCTGCCCTTACCGTGGATCCTGTGGATGGAAGCGATGTGAGGCATGCTGTTTTCATAGGCTTCTCTGCTTTCTGGGGAAGACTTGGTCAGGGGCAGGGCTGTGCGAGAGCCCCACCAGGGCTCCCTCCCGGCCTGCGGCGTTCCCAGGAAGTACCTGCCTGCCTCACACCGGCCTCCCTCGCAGGCCTGAGTGTGGAAATGCCTCTCCTCCACCAGCCTGGAATGGTCCAGTGCAAAGCCGTAGCAGAGCGAGCTGCGGTCAGCGAACTGTCTGTAGGCGCACGATGCGTCGTGCTGAGAGCCTGGTCTCTCCGCGGGGTCCAGGAGCTGAGGAGAGGCCGTGTCGGTCAGGGGACTTCCACCCCACTGGCTGTCGTGATCAGACTCAGATCTTTCCGTGTGAAATCCTGAATACTGAAACCAAGAGAGTGAGAAAAGTACATTTAAAAAAAAAAAAAAAAAAAGGCGGGGGGAAAGAAAGCCTTTTTACTCAGCCATACACCATGAAGGTTGTGTTGGGCTTAAAGGCACCAAAATAAACTCTATAAGCTCTAGCCCCACGCTGGGCACTGGGAATCACTTAATTAGTCATGCTGCCTCAAGAGGAAATCCTGTTGGCTGCGGAAAGGAGGTAAACGTGGTGATGACAGGGATGGAGGAACTAAACACCAGGCATAGCAGAAGGGCTTCACATGAGTGACCTTAGCTCGTTCTTCTATCAACCCTTTAACGAAGATATTAGTGACCCATTGCATGAATAGAGAAACTAAGGCCCAAAACAGAAAATGATTTGCTCAAGGCCACAGGTGAGCAGGTGGCAGAGTCAAAATTCAAACCCAAGTCCTCCGTCCCTTCCCACATGGTATTGCCAGAGAGAGAGCCCAAGAAAGCTCCATATTTTAGGGGCGCCTGGGTGGCTCAGTGGGTTGAGCCTCAGCAGGGAGCCTGCTTCCTCCTCTCTCTCTGCCTGCCTCTCTGCCTACTTGTGATCTCTGTCAAATAAATAAAAATCTTTAAAAAATAATAATAATAATAATAATAATAATAATAAAAAGAAAGCTCCATATTTTATTCCAATTCGCTGTTCGGATTTTTTTTTCTTAACTTAAAAACAAAAGAAAAATAAGGCATAAGGCCCGAAGTGCTGCACCTTCACTCTTCATACTGGCCTGTGAACTCCCCGAGGGGCATGCTGGATACATGCGAGGACAGCTAATGAAGGCTTAACTAATTCCATGGCCATATAACTTTTAAAAAGACGGGCGCATATGGGCTGGACCCAGTCACTAGGAGGCATTTCTTGCTTTCCTAGGTAAAACTCCAAGTATGCATGGGATCCTCAGGATAAAGCAGCCGCACAATACTGTGCCTCGCTGGAGTCATACTGCTCATCTGCTGTCAGCTATCTGATCTGGCATTGAAAGAAAATGCCAGAGGTTTGGCAGACCTCCCTAGGAGATATGTTCAGTTGGAAGTTCCTCATGAGCCACTCAAATTAGTAATATAGTTTCTACCAGTTTTTGGTTACCCAAAGCTAAACACAAGTCTAGGTCCCATACAGAGGTTACCTGCTCTGATAATCATAGGTGCCATTTATTGAGAACTTACAGTGTGTCTGGCGGTTGCTAATCATGGTACATACATTCTATCACTGAATCCTCACAATACCCTGGGCAGTAACAGGGCTCCATTTTACAGATGGGAAAACTGAATCACTGAGTGTTCTAATAAGATGGAATGGCCACCTGCGGTCCATCTGGCTCAAAGCCTGCCCTCCAACCATGTTTTACGCTCAAGAGAAAACACTGTCAAGGAAGAGAGGAGAGAGAAAAGGATCCAGTGTTAGAGAGATTTACAGAAAAGAAGCAGGAACCAAAATATAGTCTCTAGAACCAAAATATGAGTCCATTACATTTTTTTTTCTTATCCCGGGAGAAAGAGGGATGGATGTGTGGTGCTGTGGGAGGCCCAGGAGAAATTCAGGCAGCTCTGGCTAGGGGCTCTTGGAGCCGGAGAGATGCGGTACAGAGGTTCTGGGGGAACCCTGAAGTCTGCTAATAACATAGCATGATCAGGAAGGAGTTCTACACAAATTCCAAGCTCGAGATCTTTCTGTTACCATACCTCATTATTACTTTAATTATTTTCCAAGGGTACATATGGACTATCAGCATATGCCACCAAGAAAAAAAAAATAGTAAATGCAACTTCTTTCCCTGAAGAACCACAAGGCACCTGAAGTACCATTTCCCTACATCACACTTCCATATGCCATCAGCCTTTTCTCCCCATGAACACTGGGCTCTCATTTTATGAGACACCACCTTCACTTTCACCGAGGGAATGCTGGTACCCCTTTCTTTATTGAGGGGGGAACAGAGTGCCACACATTTGCCCTTTGGTAACACCATTTGTGCACCTGCCTAGGAAAATTTCAGATCAGTGCTCTTCCAAGCTAGGAATTGCCCAGACTCTTCTTGTTTTGATAAAAGTATAAACCAGGCCTATTTCTGAAGTACTCCAGTCAAGACTTTTGAGCCTTGTTGAGAGGGGAAAAAGCTTTCCCTGAGTGTGTATGGGAAAGTGCTATTGGCGCGGCACAGAAGAATATTCTGTCCTTCACTCACAAAGAAAATTCAACACAAGGCAACCCTGGCATACATGAGGTACATGTTTCAAGAGCACCCAAAGAAGAATTTGATGGATAAGCCTCTTGTCAATAGTCAGGAAACTATGATAGCAAGTACACTGTCCTCGAAGCAGGCGGGAGTTGGGTGGTTGAGTTAGACCAAGAAGACCGGGACAGAGCAAAAGCCTAGATGCAAACCTTTGTTTTTCAAGACCTGTAAACTTGTGCCTGTGTGTATAATCAATCCTCTGAGCCACATTCACCCCTTTAAAATGAACGGCACTGGATGTAAACTCTGTTGAGAACCCTAGAGACCCACACATTGATCTGAAAAATTGCAGGTGTTTGTCAAGTCTTAGAGAGAAGAGGGAGAGCAGAAAGGAAGGCAGGTGGCCAGTACATGCAGAAGGTGCCATACAATCCGTGGGTGCTGCATAAGGTGTGAGGTCTTCCTCACACCTACTTTTGCTGCTTACTACATATACAACCTTGGGCAAGTAATTTAATTTTTGTCCCAACAGGAGAAGACTCGTGAAGATACTTAACTTATCAAAGGCAAAACCAGAATGGGGGCCATTTAACGGAAGAGGAAATAGGGACAGGGAACCAAGAGAACCTGATTCCAGGTTCACCCCTGCTAGTAACTGGCAGGGTAACCTTGGGCAAATCACTTTACGTTTCTTAGGCTCCCCCATAAATGATATATTGGATTAGATTAGATGCTCTCTAACTTTTCTTTCAGCTTTAACATTCTACATGATAGAATCATTATTCGGTATCCTTTCTAGTGTTAAACCATAGGATTTCTGTGCCTGTCCTTATATTTCACTGATTTAAAGGAGATAAATTATTTAGAACTATAATCCAAGTCCAGGAATTTTTATTGTCATGGTTATAAAAAGAAAGTTGTTATGTAAGTTTTATTTTACTATTATGTAAATTTTCCCCCAAGTGTCCCCTTAAAGCACAAGTTTTATAGGGACTACATGATGCCTTTTGGTCAATAAATTATTATATTCTAGAGGCTTCTGGCAGGATAATGGCAGCCATTTGAATGTGTACCTCTTCACAAATACTACCCCTAGAACAAAGAGCACAAATGGAATCACCCATGACCCATGATATCGGCATTACTGGGAGGCTGAGAGTATGCTAAATTTCAATTTATAAAAAATAAAAAATCAAACAGCAAACATTATGAACCTGTGGGTCCAGAAAGCAGGGTAAAGGCAGGTATAAGAGACTCCGAGAGTGAGACGTCAACCAGAGAAGAGAGGAAGAGAGAAGTCTGAGAGAGAGAGAGAGAGAGAAGTTCAGGACAAAAGCGACACAGACAAAATTGTCCACAGAAAGAAAAAATACACCACGAGTAAGTGCCAAAATAAAAGTCAGTATCTGGTAGTTCACGATACTGGCCACAGGGAAAGGGCTCAAAATCAAACAAAACCTAAGGTAGCAGCTTGGGACAACTGTCATTTTCATAAGAGAAAAATGTAAATTGGAGAATGCGTTGTGTCCAAAAGGAGATAGCAGTGAAAGGAAAGGAGGAAAGGGGGAAACTAAGGATCCAGAAAATAGAAAAGAAAAATAAAAGACAGGTGAATCCTTTTTTCCTCTCTACCACTGTCATCATCCATTTACACAACTCTATTTCACAATATTGATAAGATAGGGTGCTCTTTAAATAGTAACTCAACCCATGAAATGCTAAGGAGTAGGGGAAAAAACTAAACTCTCTATAAAACTTCTGTAGGAAAACAAAACATGAAATGGAAATACAATCATCTCAGATGATAAAAATTCTCATCAAATAACCAACTATGTCACAAAGGAAAGTTTTAAGACAACACACCAACCTAAAATAAGTACCTTTAACAAGCACACACGATATACTTGGGCACACACACTCAGAACCAGAAATGTTAAAACTAAGTGATGGACCCCAAAACCCCACCTAACAACAACAACAACAAAAGAGAAAGAAAGGCAATGAAAACTGACCAAACTCACAGAAATTGAGTAAGTAAAGAATAAGTTACAAGTTGTGAAGAAAAGTGTAGATTTGAATGAATATTTAATGAAGGAAACTGAAGATAAGTTGGAAAACATGTAAGGATACAAAAATTGGATAGAGAAAATTAAAAGGTCAAAGTAGTTGAAAGAAGATAGAGAAGTTTCAATATATGCATAGTGTTTATGTAGAAGGCAAAGGAACTAGAATTGTCAGAACAATTTGAAAAAGAAGAATATAATGAGAGAGAAAATTATCATCATAACTGTGTGGTATTGATGGAGAAATACATGGACAGATCAATAAAACAGAATACAGAACCCATAAAGGAACCCATACAAATACGCCCAACCAATTTTTTACAAAGGTGCAAAAACAATTCAACAGAGGAAAGACAGACTTCTCAACAAATGGTTGCTGAAATAATTGGACATCTATAAGCAAAAATAAAATGAACCTCAACCCAGGTCTCATACCTTATATAAAAACTCCAGTGGATCACAGACGTAAATATAAAATATTAAATATATAAAAAACTTAAAAATATAAATATAAAATTGTAAAACTTTTAGAAAATAACAAACAAAAGAAAATCTTTAAAGTCTGGGACTAGGTAAAGATTTTTTAGACTTGATACCAAAACATGTGCCTTAAAAAACTTTTTGGTAAATTGGACTTGATCAAAATTGAAAACTTTTGCTTTGTAAAAGATTTTGTTAAGAGGATGAAAAGAAAAGCTGTAGACTAGGACAAAATGTTTCAAAACCACATACCCAACAATAGGACTAGAATCTTGAATATAAAGAACTCTCAAAACTCAACAATAAAAAAGGGGGGCAAAAGACATGAAGAGACATTTCACCAATAGATAATAAGATGACAATCACATGAAAAGATGTTCAATATCATTAGCAATTAGGGAGATGCAAATTAAAACCACAATGAAATATCACTGTATACCTATTAGACTGGCTAAAATTAAAAATAGTGACAACAACTGGGTTCCTGGGTGGCTCAGTTGGTTAAGCGACTGCCTTCAGCCCAGGTCATGATCCTGAAGTCCTGGGATCGAGTCCCACATCAGGCTCCCTGCTTGGCAGGGAGTCTGCTTCTCCCTCTGACACTCCCTCTTCTCATACTCTCTCTCTCTCTCATTCTCTCTCTCAAATAAATAAACAAAATCTTTTTTAAAAAGTTTAAAAAAATAAAAATTTAAATTAAAAAAATAGTGACAACATATGCTGACAAAAATGTAGGAAAATCGGATCATCCATACATTGTTGATGGGAATGTTAAATTGTACATCTGCCCTGGAAAATAGTCTGGTAGTTTCTAAAAAAAAAACCAAACAAACAAAAACCAAAACTAAACATACAACTACCATAAGCAATCCTGGACATTTTTCAGATAAAGGAAAATTATATTCACACAAAAACCTATACACAAATGTCTAGAACAGTACCTTTTTTTCCACATCCTAGTTCTCTTTTTTCCCCCTAAGATTTATTTATTTATTTGAGAGAGAGAGAGAGAAAGAAAGTGCAAGCAGGAGGGGCAGAGGGAAAGAGAGAGTCTCAAGCAGACTCAGAGCTGAGCTCAGGGCTGGATCCCACGACCATGAGCTCGTGACCCGGGCCAAAACCAAGAGTTGGACGCTTAACAGACTGATCCTCCCAGAGGCCCCTCTGGTCCTCTTTGTTATTGTGCTCTTTCTTTTTAAATTTTTCACTGTGGTAAAATGCACATAAAATTTTTAGTCTTACCCATTTTTAAGCGTACATTTCAGTGACAGTTAACACATTCACATTCCTGTGCAACCATCAGCACCATCCATCTCCAGAACTCTGTGTCCTGCAAAACTAAAACTCTATACCCATCGAACAATTGCCCCCCATTCTCCCCTCTCTCAAGCCCCTGGAAACCACCACTCAACTTTCTGTCAAAGGAAAAATAAATGAATCCCAGGAACCCCTGAACTGCCCTAACACTAGGTGTTCCCAGAACCTAGCCACCTCACAGATCTTTCTGACACTCTTATCCAATCATGCCACTCTCCCGCTTAAAACCACTCTTTTTTTAGGTCTTTCTGTCTATGACTCATATAACACATCAGTACCACCTACGCATAGAAAAAACTAGAGAAGATGCAAGGAGAAATAGGAGACTAAGAAACCACTCTCAGTATAAAATAAGTAAAGTCAATTTAAAAAAAAGACCACAGAAGACTTAAAAAAAAACAGTTAAATTTTAGGGCTATCAATCAAACTTTGCATATTGATAATAAAAGATGAACCTTAGTGTACATGACTAATCATCAAAATTAATCAAATAGTAGGTCACAAAGAGAGCTTCAGGTAACGTCACAAAGTATAAATATTATAACTGATACTCTGACAACAATGAATAAAAAACAAATTAAAAACAATTTTTATAAGACTCTTTCACTGAAAATAAACCCCCCAAACTATTAAACAACTCTTGGGGAAAATAAGTAAAGGCAAACATAAACTATAGATTTTCTGGGAAAAAGATAATGAAGATATTACATGTCTGGATTTATAGGATACTCAGCTTTAGACATTTAAAATAATAAAAATGAAAGAATAGAAAGTTCAATTCTCAGTTCAAAAGCTAGAAAGACAAAAAAAAAGAAAACACAATGAAAAATGATAAAAAAAAATACATTGACTATCCACAAAATATTTTAAAATAACTCCCAAACTAACTCCTAAAATAGCTCCTATGAGTTATTTTCTTAATAAAATAAATGCAAATTAAAGCAGCACTGATATTCCATCTGGGCCATCAGATTAGCAAAATTTCAGAAGCTTGGCTATATACTATCTGGCAGAGTGTGGGGAAATAGGCATGCTCCTGCCATACTGCTAGAAGGAATACAAATGGATACAACCTCCACAGAGGATAAATTGGCAATTCTTAACAAAAACTGCAAATTTCCACGGCACCCGGGTAGCTCAGTCAGTTGAGCGACCGACTCTTGATTGTGGCCTAGGTCATGATCTCAGGATCCTGGTACTGAGTAGGGCTCCTCACTCAGTGGGGAATCTGTGTGACAATTCTCTCCCCCTCTCCTTCTGCCCCTCTCCTCCACTCACTCTCTTTCTCTAAAATAAATAAATAAATCTTAAAAAAAAATTTTTAAACCCTGCAAGTTCCCCATTCTAAAGAATCATTAGACCAAGCAATACACATTAAAGTATTAAGGCTTACGTAAAGAGACATCATATATGGAACCTATTATGAGATGGTTTAGAAAAAAAATAATGTGGAAGATGGCAAGGAAAAGAGAGAATGAAAATGATAAAGCAAATACAGCAAAATGTTAAGTCCTGGTGAACCTACGTTTAGTATTCAGGAATAATTTCCTATTCTTGCTACCTTCCTTTATGTATGAAAACATTTCAAAATATTTTAAAATCAAAAAAGCCATAGCGTACACTGATACCTTATTTGTAGAATAGAGACAAAGCCATTAAATGAAAATATTTTTCTGAAGTATTGGGAATTTGACCCAAAAAACTGTAACTTAGTTATATAAATATCTGGTTTTATTCCTGATTATTAATATTTTATATATAAAAATGTAATTTTAATTTATCCATTAGGGATTCCAGTAGAAACAACACTGGACTCAAATATGGGAGGACCCTGGTTTACTCTCATGAGATTATGCAGTAGTAAACCTCTGCACTGCTTTGTGACTTGTACAAAAGACCACTTTCCTTGGGTCTTGATTTTCCCAGCTGCAGAACAGGAACAGACTATCAACATTGTGGGATTGCAACGAGGATCAAATAAATAATAGCAAAGCACTCCTAAAAATGCAAACATGTTACAGATACATATGTATGAAGTAAATGCCCTTAATTAATAACTTTCACTTGGGTAAGCAGGAATGGTTCATATCACCATCTTATAAAAACTATTTTTTCCCCAGACTGTATTATCTAGAGGTCATATTTTTCAGTCCCACCCTACAGGTATGAAAGAGATAAAACATACATGTTAAAGGATAAAGAAATTAGCCTTCCGACTGCAAAAAGAAATCGGGCCACTGGCCCATCATCTGAATACTAGGGCCTTTTCTTCCAAATACTCTGATTTTCAAACCTGAAATGCACTTCGATACCACTAGTTCTTAATGCTTTAAGCTTTAATTGATGAGAACTGGGTGTTATACAGAACTAATGAATCACTGAACACTACATCAAAAACTAGTGATGTGGGGCACCTGGATGGCTCAGTGGGTTAAGCGTCTGCTTTTGGCTCAGGTCATGGTCTCAGGGTCCTGGGATCTAGCCCCGCATTGGACTCTCTGCTCAGCAGGGAGCCTGCTTCCCCCTCTCTCTCTGCCTGCCTCTCTACCTACTTGTGATCTCTGTCTGTCAAATACATAAATAAAAAATATGCCAAATACATAAATAAAAATAAAATTTAAAAAACTAGTGATGTACTATATATGCTGGCTAACTGAATATAATAATTTTTTTTAAAAGCCTCAAAGGTGTGTTTTGAGGGTGGAGAGAGAATGGGAATCCTGATAGACTGGAATACATGTAAGCCCTGTAGATGATTCTTCCAGCAACTGTTGACATCCATACTAATTTCAAGGAAAACAAAATAATGTTTTAGGATCTATAGAACATCTGCTATTCTTTGAAAAGGTAAGGGTGCTTTCTCCTGTATTTAATGTTAAGAAACTGAATGATTTGATTCCCTATCTTAATTAGGTTACATCCATCAAAGAAAGTTCACTGAAAATTAATTTTTGGTTTATTTTGCTGAAACCTCTGTTTCTCTTCCGTAGAAAATACGTTGCCATCCTGAATATTCTGCACCTTAATTTATCCCTATTTCTTATTTAAAATTTAATTTTCAAAACAGGCATTCATGTTGGTAAATTAAAAAATAAGTCAGATGAAAGATGCCCTTGTTCTCATGAAATATGAAACCAAATGCCACCCACCAAAGGTGGGCTAAAGCTGGCAGGCAAAGAGCTTGGATGACTGCCAGAAACAGATGTCAATGACATCCACATCCCACAGCTTCCCTTCAGGATTCAGTTCACAAAAGCATCATCCCTTCCAGGAGGCACTGCTGCCTCATCTGGTTACAGGTCTCAACCATCAGCAGGGGCCTAATATGCATCCAAGGGAACTTTCTGTAATAATTCATCCTGTGATTCAGTCTAATGTTTATTGAGTGGCTACTATTTGCAGAGCAGTATACCTGGTGATCTGAGAAACACAGCTTCACCTTCACACCAGTGAACAGAACATAAACAGTGCACAGAACATAACTTTAATACAAGTTAGAAAATGGCATTGGCCTGAATAGAGAGAAAACCCATATAGTTTAGGAGTTCAAAGAACGGAGCCATTTCTCCCTCTCTCTAAACACTGTAGTTGCTTGGGAAGGTAAAGAGGACTTTATGACTGATTAAGAGGCAACTGACTATATGATTGGCACATGCTAACTAACACCCACAACAACCACAATAGCTACCATTACCAAATACTTGCTATGCGCTAATCACTATGCTGAGAGCCCACAGACACTCTCTTATTAAGTGTTAGCATCTTTAAAGTATTATTGGGGGCACCTGGGTGGCTTCTGCCTTCAGCTCAGGTCATGATCCCAGGGTCCTGGGATCAGGCCCCGCATCAGGCTCCCAGTTCATCGGGAAGTCTACTTCTCCCTCTCCCCACTCTCCCTGTTTGTGCTCCCTTTCCCGTTGTCTTTCTGTCAAATAAATAAATAAAATCTTTTTTTTAAATTAAATTTTTAAAAAGTATTATTAATCCCTTTAGAGATGCAGCAAGTGAAGCTCAACAAACAAAAATTACCCCGAGGTCACGTGACTAAAGTTTCAGAGGAGAGATTCCATCCCAGAGCCCTTGCTCCTTCCGGTTGGTTCCCCAGACTCACCTAGACGTGTGTACTTGGATACCAAGGACAACAGCGTCCTACTCTCTAAGCAGTAATGGATGCCAGGTCCCCAAGCGTGTTTTCACAAAGGAGGCTTTCTCCAAGCCCTACACTACACTATCTCCCCACACGCTTGGGTGATGTTCTCCCATCGCAGAAACGTTCTTCCACCACGACTGCACTCACAGATAGTCTGCCTTCAGCAACAGTCACGAGGTTCATTCCTGCCTCAACAGAATGCTCCAGGCAGGTGCTCCGCACTCCTCTGGAGGTGGCAGCAACCACCCAGCTCAAGACAAATGCCAGATGTTCCAACAAGAGAAGTTACAGTTATCTCTTTTTATTCTGGCAGCTCATTGAAGTTTTTATCATTTTTAGCTGTAAAACACAGAGAGAGACCCTCTTACGGCAAAGCCCTGTTTTCCATGAAAAACTTTCACTCTATCAGGTGTGAGCAGCTTTTGTCTTGATTTGTGTCTGAACCATGAGAAAAAACATCACAGATGCAGACTGCACTGGACTAAGAACATATGCATGCTTTTAAATCACTTTTATCTTACTTTTTACTAATGTAACCCCGAAACATAAAATATGTTCTTTTTTTTTTTTTTCATTCACTGTTACGGGAAGAACAGATGGTAAAAGGGTTAGATTAAAGTAATTCAGCGTGTCCATTAAAATCACCCCCACTGCGGGGGATGCTTCCCTCAAACGGGAGTTGTGTTTACGATGAAGAACGACTTTGGCTCACACAAATTGGAGATTGCCAGGGGTTTTCTCAAGGATAACAGAAGGGTAAGAGAAAAATCAACATCAAAATCAAATGCATTTTTAAAAAACAATTATGCAGGTTAATTTTGCTAATCTCAGAAGCTGACTGAAAACACGTGCCTGTGATAATGTAACAGAACAGCAGTGAAATAACAGAGTCCATTTCTAACTTGAAAAACTATACTACCTAGAAGTCATCAGGAACTGAAACTGCAAAGAGGGTATCAAGGAGACATTATTTTCTACATTCCTGAACTCCTGTTAATTGTAGGTAGAGATTTCTTGCATCACTTATTTCTAACTTATTAACTTATTAATCAACACCAAGGATAATTCTGTACAGAGTGCACCTTAAGAGAAGCTAACAATAATATAGTTTATATACAAATAGCAAAATATTTAGCATTGGAAAAGAATGCTCATGAGTTTTTTTAATGAAATCCAGTTGAATTACATATAGGTTTTAAAGAGTTAAGCTTTTAAAAAAAATTCCTCAAGAAAAATTAGAGAATGCATTTTAAAAGAAAAAAAAATTGAGTCACATCCCAGAGTCAAGGATGGTTTTACCAAAAGAACTGAGCAATAAATATGTCCATTTATACCATAAACAATTAGAAAGCAAATATAGACTCAAAATTCAACTCTTCGCAATTTTAAATATTTTGGCCATTTCCTCTTTCATCTAGAAAATGGTATTAATTGTCAGCTTCTCATAATCACTGTTTAAAATGTGTTCACAAGATTTCTCTCATTGTTTTTATGGTTTGCTCCACTTACAACTATTATTCACTGTGACATTGTTTTTCACTTTAATCTACATTTTAGTTATTTTTAGCTCAAAGGATATTCTGGTGAGAAATCCTGCATACCTCTAAGTTCCCTGATATATTTCATGAAGTAGAAACATGGGAAGTTTTGTAACGTGCCTTAAGTATAGTTTGAAATGTCATAGGTCTTCTCTTAATCCACCCCCCATAGTTAAAGAAATGTTCCTGGGATCTGTTTCACTCATTTTTCTCACAGAAAGGTAACCATACTTGACATCTCATTAGCTGTCAGGGTGATATGCAGCTGGAAGGGAATCAGCACCCAGGGCCCGAGGCAAGCTTTCCTCCAGTGTAATTCTAAAAGGAATCTCCTATAGGGTTCCAATTGGAGAGAGCTGTTCCCAAACCATGAAATCCGTAATTCACATCCTTTCATAAATCCAAAGGTAAAGTTCTAAAGGCTTGCAGGCATTTTCATTGCACCAAAGATTTTGAACAGGTAATGAACACAGAAGGAGCATTTAATTCAGCCCCGGATGCATGGCATTTGCAGGTGTAATGATCAGGAATATCCCAACTTGCATAGACAATCAAAAAGAGCTCTGGCCCATTGGGAAAATCATGGGTTTCTAGGACCAGTAACATTAGTTTTGATGGTGATGTTCTTTCATGATGGGCTTCAGGCATGAGCCAGAACCTTTTCCATCCTTTCTTCAATGCTCTAACTCACCCTCTGATTTTTCACATAGAAGTGGCTGATTAGATGGGTATGAATTATATGGATACAGGTGGTGCCACCTGCTCCAACTCCTAACTGAAGTGTTGTTGGGTCTTCTACTGGCTTCATCTGGTCTGGACAAGGGACTGGCTGCCCAGGCTACTCTTGGCAGTGTTCTAGAACTAGGCCTATAGATTGGAAGCTGTATTACCTGCTTTCTGCCTGCTGAAAGAGAAGATCTATCAGATTTGGAATTTTTTGAAAAGAAATTGGAGGTCAAAGGCCCTCTAAGAAGTTGATCAGTTTCAAAGTAGGATCTGTAAAGGGAAAAATGGTTCCATCTTTTCTTCAGCTAAGTCAAACACGGTAAAATAATGAGAAAAATTAAAATAACATTAACTATTAAACACTATATACCAGAACCTTGACTTCTCTGGAAAATCATAGCAATCCAATGCAGAATAATATGCAACAGGAGTTTCCTAAAGATTGTGAAAGAAGGAAGAGTTAAATCTAAATTTCTTAAAGATATCCAATCTAACTCTTAACTCCAGAAGGTTCCCATTATGAGTGCGTCAAATCCCACCATGAACTGTCAAATAAGGCATTGTGGTCTTTAATTTCACTCTTTAGTTTTAATAAATTTTAATTAAACAAATTTTTTGTTCAAATAAATTCCCCTGGATACATTTTGATGGTAGATTCAGCCATTCCCTTTTTCTGTTCAGCTGGGGAGCAGAATTGCTCATTCCAGCTATCACTTCCACTAAGCCAAAAGCAGAGGCTTTCCAGCTGATTTAGTACCACTGCTTTACCTGGTGCCCATTTTTTTTTTTGACACTAACTCTCCCCCAGATTCACACTATCCTATGTTTTGGCACAGATGTGTGCAACATGAATTATGCCTTATAACACGGAATCTAGGGGGATGAGAGGCAGTCTGCAGCTGTGATTTTACGGGTAGACAGGATTTGAGGGGATCCACAAGCGAGGTGTCTGTGAGGACACAGTGGGCTCTGGAGCGGGGAAGGCAGGCAGGAGCAGAGATGTAGCCTAGACCACATTTACAGATTGGACCTCATGCTATAATCAACAAGCCTCTGTAGGTTTTTGGTTTTTTAAAGATGTTATTTATTTATTTGAGGGAGAGAGAGAGAAAGAGAGCATGAGTGGTGGGAAGGGGAGTGGTAGGAAAGTGCTGCTCCCTGGGACTCGATCCCAGGACCCAGGGATCATGACTTGATCTGAAGGCAGATGCTTAACCAACTGAGCCACCCAGGCGACCCTTGTAGGTTTTTAAGTAGGGCCAGGGGCAGATGGTAATGAGGTGGATATATGACAAAAATCATTTGCTCTGGCAGGAATGATCAGAAACTGAAAGAGTAATAAGGAGGCATGGGAGGTAGTCTAAATGTGATGTCCTAATCCAGAGAGCGTGGAACCACACAAAGACAGGAGGAATAGGAGGAGAAGGACCAAGAGCCAAGGAACATGAAGCAACAAGACCCTCACAAAACCCTTTATGTTCAAAGGATCAAAAACAAAACAAACCAGCAAACCAAAAAAAACTGTTTTAAGAGAATTTCCCCTTTCTTATAGAAGCCATCTACCCCACATAGAGCATAATATTACTAAAATTATAATACAAAAAGTGAATATAAATTATTAAAAGGAAAATAAGAGTGCTCTAGAAAGTATCCACAGGTCAGGGGAACTGAGCCCTAGAACTAGGGCTGGATCTATAAACAAAGACGGGTCTCTAAGATGGAAGACATGCCAAATGGCATTTCATGCACAGACACTCAAATGTCAATGCAATTATTTTGTAATCAACACATATACACGCACATGTGTGCACACAAATATCAGCTGTCACATCTCTCCATTGTTGCACTGAACATGCAGTGGGGATACGGAGAACAGAAAGCCCACTTGAGATGTGGATGGTTCCCTGCCCCTAGAGTTGGAGACAGAGGAGGCTTATTGAAAGTTTTACTCTTGCAACACATCTAATTCCTCCTCAGCTCCTGGGTGTCTGATTTGTGCGGCAGGATTCTGCACCTGTGAAACCCATCCCCAGGTTGTTTTGGGTGTGTATCTTCTGCCTCTCTACAAAGGTTATAAATTCTTTTGTAGAATGTTTTCCCTCCTTGGAGTTTTTATATTTCTAAAGGCAACCAACAAAGTATTCTCACACTCTTTAATGTAATCATTCATTCATTCATTCATTCCTTTAACATTTGGTGAGTAAACATGTGGAAGACACCATCCTAGATGCTGAGGTGGGGTTGGGATGGATATGAAATAGACATGGTTACTACTTCCAAAGAGATTATAATCCAAGAGAGGAGACACAACACATCTAGGAGGCAGTAGAAGGTAGGTTATTCTAAATAGAGACCCGAAAGGGAAATATAATCCAGTTATATTTCATGAAAGAAGTACCATTCAATCCCGACCTTGGAAGATAGGCAGAATTTTGAAAAATAGGGTGCCTGAGTGGCTCAGTGGGTTAAGCCTCTGCCTTCAGCTCAGATCATGATCTCAAGGTCCTGGGATTAAGCCCCGCATCAGGCTCTCTGCTCAGAGGGGAGCCTGCTTCCCCCTCTCTCTGCCTCTCTGCCTACTTGTGATTTCTCTCTCTCTCTCTCTCTCTCTCTCTCTCTGTCAAACAAATAAAATCTTTAAAAAAAAAGAATTTTGAAAAATAAATGCAATGCAGGCAAAAATAAATGCACAAGCACAAGCACGGAAACAGGGAAGAACAAGGGATTCAGCAAATTGTAAGCAGACTGATCAGGCTGCATCACGGGGTTCAGGCCATTTAGGATCCAATTAGAGGTGACCTTGAGTAACAGCTAGGCCCAGGCAGGTCTCCATGCACTGACTTGATTGGTGTTCTTTTAAGGTCAATCTGGGAAACAGGGCAAGCTGTAGAGGAAAATGTCCCAGAGTGGAGGGAAAATTAAGATACCATTGCAATCCTCCAGAGTGAGAGAACTTCTAGGACACCAGCAATGGGAAAAAGGTAAGTGGGCGGGAAGATAAAAAGGCACAGCTGCTAGATCAAGCATGGGGTCTGGTCCTTGAGGGAGCATCCACGAGCTAAAGGGCTTTACTGACTGTCATTCCATAGCCCCACTGCAACTTTGCACACAGGGACAAATTTGCACTTGCTGATAACTCCCCCTGACATGTGAGGTCTCCAGGCCTCGAGGCCATCTGTTCTCTCACTGTCAGTCCCCAACTCCAACCTCTAATCCACTACTGGAAGGGCAGGTCAGCCGCCAGCACATGCCACCACACTAGCCACCACAGGCCTTTGTCACACATATATTACACTGGGTTTCAATTTTCTTTTTACAGGTTTTTAAAATCCTTTTAAAATAAAAATTATTTATTTTTTAAAAATTCTCTATTAAAATTGAAGTAGTTAACACATTCTGTATTATTAGTTTCAGGGGTAGAATTTAGTGATTCATCAGTTGCATATAATACCCAGTGCTCATTCCATCAAATGCCCTCCTTAATGCCCATCACCCAAATACCCTACCCACCTTCACCTCCCCTCCAGCAACCCTCAGTTTGCTTCCTAGAGCTCAGCATCTCGTATGGTTGCCTCCCTATCCATTTTCTTTTCTTTCTTTTTTTTTTTTTTAAGATTTTATTTATTTATTTGACAGACAGCACAAGTAGGCAGAGAGGCAGGCAGAGGGGGTTGGGGGGGAAGAAGGCTCCCTGCTGAGCAGAGCTTGGTCCCTGCTGAGCAGGGCTTGATCCCAGGACCTGGGATCATGACCTGAGCCGAAGGCAGAGGCTTTAACCCACTGAGCCACCCAGGCGCACCTCCCTATCCACTTTCATCTTATTTTATTTTTCCTTCCTTTCCCCTATGTTCATCTCTTGCTTTCTTTTTTTTATTATTGTTATGTTAGCATATAATATGCCATTAGTTTTTGATGTAGTGTTCCATGATTCATCGTTTCTGTATAACACCCAGTGCTCCATGCAATCCCTGCCTTTCTTAATAGCCATCACAGGGCTAACCCATCCCCCACCCCCTCCCTTTTAAAACTCTCACTTTGTTTCCCAGAGTCCATAGTCCCTTATGGTTCGTCTTCCACTCTGATTTCTCCCCCTTCATTTTTCCCTTCCTTGTCCTAATGTCCTCCATGCTATTCCTTGTGTATTTTTTTTTTCTTTAAAAAAATTATCATTACATTTTTATCTCCCCCCAATGAATCTGTAAGCCCTCTGGGGCAAAGAATATATCCCAGAACTTAATACATCTCATCTTTGCCCTATTTCCTTCTCTACCTCCCCTACATGGCTCATCCATCCATTAATCCTGGACACATGGTACCCTGACTCAACCATGTGCCAAGAGAACTAAAAGGCCAAAGCTGTGGCCTTGAGGTCCCACGACTGAACACATCTTACAATTCCTCTCTAAAATGTTGCCTTGCCTCCCCAACAAGACCATGCACATGGTTCCTTAACGACCCACCTTAGCATTGTAGTGTACATAATAGTTATTTACCTAAATATAAGAGTGAGTAAAAACCAAAGAACAAACCCATAACACAGAGGTCTCTTCTTACTGAGCAGAATCTTTTCTAAAATAATACTCAGAGTTTCATTTATGAAGATGGTTTTGAAAGACCATAAAGGACCACTCTAATAATCTTCTGACATTTCTGTAGGACAGAGAGAATAATCTCAAGTTTATACATGGCCAGAAAATATAAGTAAGCCTATATAATACAAAAATTTCTGAAAAGATAACCTCATTTATTTGAAAGATGTATTAAAAACTTTTCTTGTGGGGCACCTGGGTGGCTCAGTGGGTTAAGCCTCTGCCTTTGGCTCAGGTCATGATCCCAGGGTCTTGGGATCAAGCCCTGCATCGGGCTCTCTGCTCAGCAGGGAGCCAGCTTCCCCCTCTCTCTCTCTGCCTGCCTCTCTGCCTGCCTGTGATCTCTCTGTCAAATAAATAAATAAAATATTTAAGAAAATAAAAAATAAATAAAAAAAACTTTTCTTCTGGTTAGTGATCAAGGATTACATGTTTTCATGCTACATATAAACATGAGATGAGAGGATGTCTATCCTGATAGTCATAAAAGTACTATACTTGAAAAATCCTTGGTCCTTCTCTTCTCTGGAACTTAAGATGTTAGGCTCTTAGCATAGTAGTCACTGGTGTACTTTTGAGGCCAGAAAGAACCTTTGTAGAAAGAGAGATTTTACCTTCACCACAAGGAAGCCAGATTGCTGGCAGTGAAAATTAAGAGGGTTCTGTAGGATTATTTAAGGTAACAGATGTGGAGTAAAACCTGAAAGTGGAACAGTGTGCCTGTAGCAAGTGATTAAATACTTTCAGATTTCAGAAGCAGAAGCAGTCTTATGCATGCACTGTTATTACAGAATTATATGGTGTATTGGTTATTACTGACTAGGGAAAAAGCAAGAGGAGGGCAGGATGATGCAATGAAGTAAGAGGGCACGCACTGTCTATGATAAACCTAACAACTATAAACATGCCATAATGAGAACTTTAAAAGGAAACTGGAAGCAGGAGGTGAAATGGGGGGTGGGGGCTATGGAATAGGAAGGCAAATTATTCATGATTGACATGATTAAACCGTAGCAAGATAACATCCGATTATATTAAAGTAGCCATGACTCCCTCCATAAAGACAGGTGAAAAATATTGTAGCAATCGTTAATAGATAAGGCCTGAAAAATAAATTCTACAAACTACATTTCTGATTCAACAGAACTGTAAAAACAAATTGCTATTTTCATGAACATAAACCCAGGAACAATACAATACAACTGTGGTAACGTATCCCCAGGCCTTAACAGTTTTGCCATAATATAGAAAAGCACAAGAGCTCTGTGCAGAGTCTTTGGAAATCAACTCTAATGGTGCCTATGACAATTTTTCCAAAACCATTCAAAAACAATTCTGTTTTGACCTTACTTACCCTGAGTAATACACAGGGGTACAGAGGCGATTGAGTCATTCATTAAGTGGCTATAATATAATCAAGTCTAAAATCATTCCCAAGAGCATCTCATATCAGGAGGGGACCTGAAGGTCCATCTATTACTGCAAACTGGGTGTGACAGCAAATTACAATTTGTGCATGTCTCACATGTTCAAAGAAGGGTGCCTAAATAATTCCAAAAAGCGGTGTTACTATTTGCCATTCAGCAGACGTCTTTGAAAGATTTCTAGATATGCCCAACGTATCATAGAGCAAAGAGCCTAATAAATAACATTGATAGACTCATTAAATCACCATTTACATAACTAATAAGAGGAGCAAGACGTACCGTGTGAGCTCAGCTTTGCTCTGGAAACTGCCTCTTGAAAATTCTAATGAGAAGAATTTGCACGCTGAAAGCATGTAACCATGCAAATAACAGACAAGATTTTCTTTTTATTTTTGAGAAAAGGGGCAGAAGGATTCAAAACTAAACACAAAAGCTTGGGGCGCCTGAGTGGCTCAGTGGGTTAAAGCCTCTGCCTTTGGCTCCAGTCATGATCCCAGGGCCCTGAGATAGAGGCCCGCATCCAGCTCTCTGCTCAGCAGGGAGCCTGCTTCCTCCCCCCACCCTCACCCCCACCCCACCCCGCCCAGTCTCTCTGCCTACTTGTGATCTCTATCTGTCAAATAAATAAATGAAATCTTTAAACAGAAAAGCTTGGCCATTTAGGAACCAAAAATACATTTATTATGGATCTATTAACCTATGAAGGAATAGTCAGTACAAGTTTGTCATTGACTACAAAAAAATAAGCTTTAAGTATAATTTCCAGGGGCTCCTGGGTGGCTCAGTGGGTTAAATCCTCTGCCTTTGACTGAGGTCATGATCCCAGGTCCTGGGATCAAGCCCCACATGGGGCTCTCTCCTCAGCAGGGAGTCTGCTTCTCTCTCTCTCTCTCTGCCTGCCTCTCTGCCTACTTGTGATCTCTGCCAAATAATAAATAAAATCTTTAAAAGTATAATTTCAAGATAAATCTTTAATGATCAAAATAACTATATAAGGAGAATTGGTGCAAGCAGCCAAGGATAAAAAGGATTTCATCCATTCTTCTTCTCTAAGGTCTTTTACTTCTGTAGAGAAGTTCAGACTTTCACAGATGCATGCCAGGACTCTTCACATGAGGAGTCTGCCTTGCTTCAACCACCTTAATGCCCTCATTTCCTGTTCAAAAACCTCTACTGGCTCTCCGCAAAACAAATTTGAAATTCCTTGGCCTGGCAGATACTTGGCACCAACCAACGTTTCCCAATGTATCATCTCTAGTCCTCAACCACAGGGACGAAAATTTTCCCCACTTGGCTCCAGTTCCAATCACCATGCATCTCTGCCATTTCTTCATAATCTTGGTCTTCTGAAGTGTCCTCATCCTTTCCTTACGCCTGTACGTCTGAACCCAACTCTCAAAGCCAGGTCAGGCACAATGCCTTCCCCAGTCATCCAGGCTACCGTCCCTGCAGCTGACCTCACTCATAAAGCCCTCTGTGTACACCTTCTCTCTCCTATGCAGTACTGATTCTAAAGTGTAAATTATCATTTCAGCTGTCCTGTAAAGCTTAAGGACATTTCTTATACCACTTCTTTATATTCTAGCACCTTTCACCCAACCCTACCCTCATTCACCACAATGGCCAGCAAAGCATCTTTCCAATGCAAGGGATCAGCGAGCATCTACTGAGTCAAGGACACATAATAGCAGTGATGCACGAAAATTAAAGGTTAAGTATAATATAAGGACAATTTGAAACCAATAGGACTTCTGAGTAGCTAATTTTTTTTTCCTTTAACATTTCTAAGGATTTGGAATCCAAGATGATGCTACCCAATTGCTTTCTTCCAGAAAATACAGTGAGCAGTTTTGCCCTAGATTTCATGCTTTGCCAATGTGCCCCCCGAGGGCCTTCTGCTCACCCCATGACATTCACTACAAACGCCTGTTCCCTCATCTGTCTATAGGAGTGGCTTCTTGAAAGCAAAGGCAGTGTGTTCCATTTCTGATCTCGACAGACTAGTAGCCCGTATTGTAGGAACTCAGTCAAGGATTGACTTAGCACTATGACTGTCTAAAGTAAACACAATTAAAAAGTAACCTTTACTAGGCACATAAATGTTAAGTAAACTTAATTCGTGCCTGTGTGATTCCAAAGATTTTTTTTACTATTATTTATTTATTTGACAGACAGATCACAAGTAGGCAGAGAGGCAGGCAGAGAGAGAGAAACAGGAGGAGGAAGCAGGGTCCCAGCTGAGCAGAGAGCCTGATGCAGCGCTCGATCCCAAGACCCTGAGATCACGACCTGAGCCAGAGGCAGAGGCTTTAACCCACTGAACCACCCAGGCGCCCCCTGTGTGATTTCAAACATAGAGCCAAGGTTCTAAGGACTACATATATGTAAGTACTAACCACAAAAATGGGCACACAAACAGCAAGAGAAATCCGATATGGACATATGTGTGGGCATGTACATGATTTTTATACACCCTAGAATATTTCCAGAAGAAATCACGATTTCAGAGAGGGAAAATAAGGGAACAGAGGTGTTTTTTTTTTTTTCTACATTTCACTGTTCTGTATTATTATTTTTTTCTGGTATAAAAGGTGTTTTTATTATAGCATGGGGACAGGACTCGTGGGCACTGGGGTCATGAGGAGAAATCGATCATATACATTGGAGTTGAGGAAGGTAAAGAAAAAGGGAAGTTTCCAAAAGAACATTCATATGCTAAAGAAGATGCACAGGATCCTGGAGGCCTTACTATTGTCAAGCTAAGGTTGTTTTTCCCTCTAGCAAAGCATGAACCTTAAGAGTGGAGCTTCCTAGAGCAATGTCTATTCTACCAGCCTCAAGTATTTGGCTGTGGGTTGCAGGTTTTAAGGAAATTCAATTTTATCTACATTTTTTTTTCTTGCCTTTGTTCTCCACAACATTCCCCTCTAAACAATGTTGACCCTTAAATCTTTAAGGTTCTTGAGGGTGGAAGGCCTTATCTTTTATACCTTGTTCCTGCTAAATAAGGGCATAGAGATATCCCTATCTATGGGTCAACATTGGTAGGTTGGAGAATTTATATAGAGGAGTTACCAAAGGCAGAGGCAGCCAGTCCAAGGTAGACAATCTTCTGTATTATTTTTTAAACGAGGGAAAATGTGGGGCATCTGGGTGGCTCAGTTGGTTAACATCTGCCTTCAGCTCAGGTCATGATCCCAGGGTCCTGGGATTGAGTCCCACATCGGGCTCCCTGCTCAGCAGGGAGCCTGCTTCTCCCTTTCTCTCTGCAGCTCCCCTCTGCTCCTGCAAGTGCTCTCTCTCAAATAAACAAAACTTTTAAAAAATTAAAATAACCTAGGAAACATATATAACTTTCAAATTAACTCTCCTCCTTTGTGTATGACCACATGTACAAAGAGCAGTCTAATGGCAGTTACATTTTTTTAAAAATGAGTCATCTAGGGGCTCCTGGGTGGCTCAGTTGGTTAAATGTCCAACTTGTGATTTCAGCTCAGGTCATGGTCTCAGGGTCGTGAGATCGAGCCCCACATTGGGGTCCATGCTGGGCATGGAGCACGCTTAAGATTCTCTCTCCCTCTGCCTTCCCCCCACTCATGCATGTTCTCTTTCTTTTTCTCTGTAATCAATCAATCGATCTTTAAAAAATGAGCAGTCTACCATTAGAGCAAACTAAAAGAAATTTTATATGTTAGAGCTGTGAACGAAAGAACAGAATTAGTGAGTTTTGGGAAGTCCAAAGGGGAGATATTTTATGGCTTAATTTCTGTATAACAACAGATAAATGCCTTCTTAACGTAGTATTTCCTAATTTAAATTATTCTTTCATCTATGTGTTCAACATTCCTGTTTATTTAAGGATAAAATTACCCAAAGGCATAATCGATCCTTCCAAGTAATAAAAAGAGACAGTAAAATTGTTCCCCAGGGTACAAGATTGTAATAAGAAAAGCTTCTCAGATGTTCAAAAAAAGAAGCAACTCCTCCTCCATGGTGACTTTAACTAAAATGTACTTTTTAAGTAAAGTGCTCAGTCCTGATAACAGAGGGTGTACACTGAAAACTGTCTAGGCGTCACATATCAGCTCCCTCCCTGTTGTCAGAGCAAAGAGATCTAGCCTTCTGTGGGAGATTTTAAATTGTGTGACATAAATCTCTTGGGGCCATGATCTTCTCATCTTTATATATCAAGCTGCTAAAATAATCTAGCAAATAGTAGCTTCTTAGTAAGCATGAGTTCAACAAATGACATTTCCTTAAATAGTATACACATTTATAGAAATCAACAGAGTAATATTGCTCTGATAAGTAAGGAAATAACAGTTTCTGTAACCAGTAGATGGCCATTTTTAGTTTAAAAACTATATTTAAAACATAAACAATATAGACCACTTTGACAAAATAACTCCAAATCCAGTTTGGCTTTATATAAGCCTAGGAATCTTCTCCTGAGTTACTCGAGTGATGTGGCACCTTAAGGAAAAGGATAGAGGTGAGATGGTCACAAGATCCTAGGAGCAGAGAATCCCCAATTTTGTCCCACTTCTTTCAGGCCAGGAGACAGTTGTGCATGTATCTTGGGACAGTCTAGTTTCCAACAGTGACTGATCAAAAAAATAATATTTTTCTTTCCAAGAGCACAGACTCATCCTGTGCCTTGCAGTATTACTAGAATACCTCATCTGGGTCTCATCAGCTCACCACTTTGTCAAGATGAGAAGAGAGTTGCTTTTCCTACCATTCCTGCCATCTGGTAGATTCTACTTCCCTCCTTCCCCAGATAGTCTTCACATGCACACATCTCATGACAAGATGCAGCCTTGATTCTTGGCCTCCACCTTTTCATTTCCCTCTACTTCAGTTCCTATCCTAAGAATCAATTTTACCATGTTCAGCTCTCGTTTTCCACATTTTGCTGTGCCGGCTACATCTTTTCGATCAGGATCAATCTCCTTGAAAAAACAAAGTTATGGCTCCAACTGCAACTGAGACTCTCACGCTCTTCGTATGAAAGCAGCAAACCACAAGATCATTTCAAATTTTTACTAGCATGGTTATTTTAAAAGGAGAAGAGCGGAAGAAGATAGTTTTAGAAAGCTTTACATAGAAGTTTTAAATTTATTACAACCAGATAATGAATTCCAAACTGTGTTAATACTTCCTCAACTTTGAGACCAAACCAAGTCACCCCCACACACAAACAAAAAAAGAAAGTTGCAGAATGGCAGTGCACCTACCTGAGGATATGGGGAAGTTCTGGATTTTGACTTTGAGCTGGAGAGCCTGGACTTGGCCCCTTTCCTGTTGTCAGTCATGGTAGGAGTGGAACTGCTGGTATACGAGAAGGCTGGTTTAGAGGCTGAGATCTGATCCAGGGAGAGCTGCAATCCTTTGTATTCTGTGTCCCTGTAGGGTGAGAGGACACAGCCCTTAATCTGCCACCACAGGAAATGGGTGCATGTGTTCTCTCACCAGGAATGGCAGTAATCCATATTTGAAAAGAAAGCCAGCAAAAGTTAGCCATATAACTGGTCGCCACAAACACCTTGATTATTTTAGAAATGCCTAACATTTAACTAATGTATACAGAGGTAGCTGCCCCATACACCACAGCCAAATTATATGATATACTCATGAAAATGTCTTGATTTTAAAATACATTTTTGATTATAAGTAGAAAATAAATCCATAATTCAACTTCTCTGAGCTTTTGTGTCCTCATCGGTGAGGTATAGATTATAAAATCTACTCGAACAGATTTTCTGTGTAGGGTGAATTCAACAGACAACTGGCCATCTGATGCTATCTGATTATTGGCAAGAAGAATGTCAGCTGTTCCAAGATCAATCATTGTGGTCAACATTCCTAGTATTTTTATAGCTAGCAAACCAGTGAAACTAGGCTTGTAAGTAGTTAAAATTCCCTTTTAACAGGCTAACTAATTCAGTTACATTTGGGTACATTTTACCACCAGTTCTTTCCATTCCATCTTCAATAAATATCTATTAAGCTCCTAACATATACCAGGCTTTGTGCTATGTGGAGATGGAAGAATGAGTAAGCAGCCGAGAGTCCTTGCCCTTCCACAGATTACAATCTATTTCCAAGAAGGCACGGTAAACAAATATTAAACATAAAAACTGCAGACTGTGATGTGAAGAGGATAAAGAATATATCTTGGAGAGCTCATTACAAAGGTGTGGCTTGAGGTATTTAGGGACTGATGAGGATAGGTTGGCCCTGCCCACAGCTAAAACCTCAGACCGCTTCAGGAGAGAGAATCTTGACTGACTCCTCAGTTTCCATAAGAAGATATCAACCCTTCCCACTGGCAGCCAAAATAAAATGTTTCATAGTCTTCTTTATGAGGACCCATGGGACAATTCCCTTTCAGGTTCCAGAACTAGTTGGACTGCTCCTGGGTAATTGATTTATCTCACAGACACCGTGAAGCATACAACCCATCATGTTTCCCCCATTCCACTGGAAGTCAAAAAGCTCTGAGCCCCAAATCTGATTTGTAACCACCTCTAACAAGTATACAAAGACCTCAGGGCAGGCATTTTTGTGCAACACTGACTTCTTTTATTTTTCTTCTTTTATTTTTCCTTTTATCTAATGGGTTCACTTTTCTAAAAAATTTACATGCATTTTTAATACTCTTTGGATTAAATGTAATAAACTAATAAACTAAGTTGGATTAAATGTAATAAACTAATAAAGTTCAAAATGTTAAAGTGATTGGTAGATTTCCAGAGATCAGCAAATATTCATTTACCTTCTCTTCCTTTACCCTATTCTTCTACAGAGAGATCAGGCAAAGGCAAAGGAAAATTCAAGCAAGTGACAAGTGACAAGGGATAGAAATATATAGAATACACATATATAGAAATATATAGAGAGAGAAATGTATATAAATATATATAAATATATAGATAGAAATATCTATAATACCTGATAGAAATCAGCTAAAACAGGTTCAATAATAGCATGGCCATAAACTACAGTCGAGTGGTATATGTCAGCAAATTACAATGACTTTATATCAAATAGTCCATCTACTCAGGGCAAGTTAAAAAAAAATTATCCTATGCAAGCAAAAAAACTTAGAAGGTGGACACGCAATATGTATTCCAGGCTTGGGAAGTTGAATCATATGACTGATGTGCTTTACTACTCTAATCATCTCCCAAGGAAAACACACAACACAGACTCTTTGCACTTCTTGGTCAAAAATTCAGTTTCTAAATTGAAATTTAAAGAGGTGGTTTCCACCTATTTTTCTGACAATATATGAAAATTTTCCTTCATCAGCTCCTCACTTCACCCAAAATTGTTCTCCCCAAACTAACCTTATACTTTCCTCTCTTCCTCCTCCAACACATACCTATAGAACTCCTCTAATAAAGAACTGTCTTAAATCCTACTTGCCTCTGAAGCCCTTCCCAACTGCTAACCCCATTCATTCCTTCAATACATGTTTACTGAGTGAGTATCTCTGTGCAGGTCCTGGAGAGATATCAATGAACAGAAGGACTAAGTTGCTGTGCTCAGGAAGAAGACACCAGGGCCAGTTCCTGCAGGAAGTAGGGAGGGGACCAGAAAATACCCTTTTTCTCTTCCAACCTTATTTTTCAAGCAATAATATCTAATCATTCCTCGGGATTCCAAGTTCCTAGAGGGCAACAGTCAAGAGACATTTTGTTATGTTCCAATGTCAACTGCATAATATTTCACACATCTGGAAGAGGAAGAAGATAAAGATGCAACTCAGGAAGGACTCTTTTCCTCAGTGACTATTAATAACCAGCAGCCCAACAATATTTCTCTGTTGGAAAAGAGTCTTCTGGGCTGTGAGTCTCTGCCCATCTTCCCTGAGATCACATGCATGTGACGGTGAGCAAGGTGGGCTCTGACAGGAGGTAGAGCTCCCATGCTTGGGCATCTCCTGTGTCAAGTGAATGTTGGTATATCCATTCAGTCCCTGCCTGACAGGACCCAGACTGATAGCAAAAACCTTGCATCCCTGAAAATTTGGCCACATAATTTTTAAAGCACACTCTTAATGCAACATTTCAGCACAGAGACTTCATGGCAATAAACAGAGAGTAAACAAGGATTCATTTCTCTCACGTACACTCTCAGGCACCGGGAGTATGCATCTCAACTACTGAAGAAGTCTTCCCTAAGTTTTTGCCTAGTTTCCAATGATAGAAATACTCCAAATAGGCTTAAATAAAAATTCAAAACAAATAAAGGATTTGAAATTCTACAGAGTCACATGAAAATGCTAAAAAATATAAGAAGAGTTATGCAAATACTTTTGATAAGTAAAAATATTAATATTTTGCTGCCCATCTCAAAAGACCATAAAGAATCCACCAAAAATAGCAAAAAGACCATGAGGTCAGGTAGACCATGGTTTGAGCCACTTACTGTGTAACAACCCATCTTGACCTCAATTTCCTCTCTATAACTCATAGCAATGGATGTGCTAAGGTTTAGAAAAATATCATATGGAAAGCTCATAGCACAGTGCCTAGAACATAGTAAATGCTCAACAAATAGCAAGTATTATTTCTTTACTTCCATACTTTGTGGTGCTTTTTGGCGCCTGACTTCCCCAAAACAATAGTTCCGCTTTGGTAGTAATTATAATACGCTTTATTACAAACATCTCTTTATGCCGTATTTCCTTCCTCTCCACCGCTAACTCATATTAATTTGTTCTGTTGCTTCTTAGTCTCTAAGCTCTATTGCAGTATGGCCAAAATACTCACTAAGGTAAGCTCTTTGCTGCTGAGTAAGCAAATGGGGACTTGAGAGTAGCACAGACCTGATGCACTGAGAGGAGCTCAGCCTTCCTATTCCTCTAACAACTCAAAGATGTGTTAAGATGAAAAGCACAATAAAAAAATCCCCACTTAAAGACATTTCAAGTACAATTGATGTGTTGCCAAGAGCAGCTCTGAATGACAGATTCACTAAGAACAAAGCATTTGTTTTACTTTTAGAATTCTATTAAATTGGAGCATTTCATTTGTATAGATTAAAGGTCTAGATGCTGATGGGAATCACATTATGAGTTCCATTTCCCTCCTCCGAACCCAGACACTCCCTCCCTTCTCAGCAGTGAGGCACATTCTGGTATCTCTCTCTCTCTCTCTCTCTCTCTCACACACACACACACACACACACACCACAGTTAGCAAAGTCGTTCAATGTTCCCCTGTGGAGCAAGACAAAATAAAATACTTGGGTGCACAGCCTTGGGACTCTGGAATGAGTACAGTGAGAGATTAGACTTAGCTGACTTTGGTAAAGGAGGGACAAGACACAGCCCTACTCTACTTGTAAAGCTTTCCCGAAAAGTGCCACATAGACCATATTCAGGACTCCAGAGGCTCCCCTCACTAGGGCAGCCCACACTGTTCCCCAGGATACAATGGGCATATCAAAAGAGGAACTGTGGGCATATGCCCTTTGGCATATTTTTTCAAAATGGCTATTGATATCAATGTACATTTGTTTTTTTTTTCCTCCGTTGAGTGACTTGTACTAGAGCTGCAGACATCCTCAGGTACCCTGGCTCCTAAAGCAATGTGAAATGGGTAATTTGCAATCACTAGGACTTGCAGCTTGTCAATCTCACTCATATTTGCACAGACCAAAGTAATCCTCTTATTCCATTATGGACAGTCAGAAATCATTCAATTTGCAGAATTAACCATCTGAGTCTACTCTAAACTTTATAATAGCCATGTACATATTTGGAATTACTCAAATTCCAATAGAATAAAAGGGGCCACTTTTGCATCATTGGCCTTCCTGGCCTTCAGCGATATGTCATGACCACTCATGAGGTTAAGTGCCAACTTGCTATAGGGGACCTCAGTGTGATGCCCTTGCAAAGCAAACAAGAGGTCTCTCTTCACCATTAAGAGGTACTTTTAGCTTCAGAGAAATGCATTAATATAATTTCTATCATTTTGACTGGGAGATTGGTGTCCAGACCAACAACAGCAGCATGACTGTATTTGCAAACTTCAAGTCAGTTGCAATGATTTGTACAGATAAGCAATCAGCAGCATTTTCTCAGTTCATGGTGAGTCAAGATTCTTCCCAAGGACCTTTCCCCTTCAACTCTGCCATCTCCTAGTGCACTTCCATTGTAGACAAGTGACTTTTTGCTGCTTGCTGTCCTGTCACTTTTGAAGCTGGACATTCTGAAGTGCCTTTGCTGGCTTTATGTTATGTGGCAATTCTTAAAAGATGTTGCCAGATTTCCCAATTGAGCTATTAAAACAAAACAAAACAAAACAAAAAACCCAGCTGAAGGTGATCAAATTACGGAGGAAAACGTGGAAACAGAGACATACAATTGATTTGGCTCCGAAGGCGGTGACTGCAATTAGCAGAGGATTGCATTAAAGTGTGATCGGATTAAGTAGGAACAACGGCGGAGTCTTACACTAAACTTTTTAATTGGATTCTCGAATCACTGTCACACGAAGTGCATGACCTTCTTTATATTCTGGCAGAGTTACTGCCCGGCCACTGGGTAAACCTCTGCAGCAGAGAGACCTAGTTTATGTTTCATTTTCAGGCTCCCATGGAGCCCAGCAGAGAGAGCTGATAAGGAGGATTCCATACTGTGAGAGGCTCACAAACGAAGACATCTGCTGGGAAATTAGGCTAAGGCACCCTTGGAAATATAATAGTCTCATACTAATAAGTGGATTTGTGTTTGCTCCTTGTGGTTTTCTCCATTTGCTCTGGTAATTTCAGTAGTTCCCCAAAAGTCTTTGGTTTTACATAAACACTGCCTCTGTCTCGAAACATCTTTCTCCTCTATTTTGTAGGTCTCCTCCAACATGCTATGGAGAGGATGGCACGACAAGGGGGAGGGATGGCTTAGGCACAAAGTCGACGATCACACTGTAATTTCAAGAAGGAAAGACAGGGGGTGTAAATAAGAGGCAAATAATAACTAAAAAGCAAGTAAAAAACTGTAAGAGTTTGGTAGGATGTAGCATAGTCAACCATCCTCACAACAGAGATTATGGAAAACCTCTGCACAAACACATGACACAAGCTGAAATATAGCTAAATCCAGATCCGCCACAACACGCATCTGTACCATTCCATGCTCATGAATCGGAAGAATAAACATTGTTTCTTTACCTACAGAGGCCACAGTGATTTCCTGCTTCCTCCCTCAGCTCCTACACCGGCCATGGTCTCTAATGCTCACTTAGCACATCTAGTTCCTGTCACACAGTGTGGCAAATAGTGTATCAGACAACAATCTCCTAAATTCCTTCTCTTCTGATAGTCCCCATTTACTGTCTAGTACCATATCTTACAGAGAGCAGATGTTCTCTCGCAACTGATTAACAAAATAATTCTCAATGCAATAAACTTTTATTTATCTTAAATCCTAATGACCAAAATTTTTAAAAAACTGTCAAACTTTTCTATATAAGCAAGAAAAAAATACCTACTATGTAAGCAAGTTTATGTGAGGGATTTTTAAACTCCAAGATTATAAATAATAATGATCATTCTGATATTCTGTGAGATCCTAAATTAAAGAAACAAATCATGCTATTGTTTTAGCATTATGCATATTAAGAAAATGCACTGATTTTTTCGTCAAGTTACGATTCAGTCATGGCATATGTGATATTTAAACTAGAATACTAAATTGGTTTTATCTTCAACCATTTATTTGGAATTATTACAACTGTACTGAAGGAGTGAGGAGGAATAGTACTTTAGACCCCCAGAGAAATAACTTCTACAAATCGATAATACAATATCTCTGAAATAGAAAAATATGAAAAGGATGTAAACAATCTACAAATTGCTGAGGAACAATTTTTTAAACTTTAGCCCACTTGTAAAAATCTATATGATTTAAGGCACCTATCAGATTTTTTGTCACTTCTATCTTTCAACGACAAAGATTTTATTTTAATGACACTAAAATCTCAATGAAGACAAGGTGAAGTAAATGAGCGTTCTTATATACTAATGCTAAAAAGAGTAAATCATCAGTGTTTATCGAGAATCTTAAGAATAGGGTGCCTGGGGGGCTCAGTTGTTAAACGTCTGCCTTTGGCTCAGGTCATGATTCCAGGGCTCTGGGATCCAGCCCTGTATTGGGTTCCCTGCTCCATGGAGAAGCCTGCTTCGCCATCTGCCACTCTCCCTGCTTGTGTTCCCTCTCTTACTGTGTCTGTCTCTCTGCCAAATAAGTAAATAAAATCTTAAAAAAAAAAAAAAAAGAATCTTAAGAATGTTCATTTCTTAAATCCAGTAATTCCATTTCTAGGAATATATCTTATGAAAATAGTCAGAGATAAGCATCAAAAGTCCAAATACAAGGGTACTTAGCATAATTTCTTATATTTAATTGTAAATAAGTAAATAAAAAGCAACAAGAGAACCACTACTTAATTATGGTATACCCATGTGATAAAATATTATGCAGGTATCAATTTTTATTCTAATGATGTGAAAAATACTAATGATAAAGTGAAAAATTATCTCTTTTTAAGTTAACATGTACCATATATGCATGTACTTGCACATACACATAGGGTGAAACAAAAAATGAAAATGTTAACAGTGACTATCTGGAAAATAGATTAAAGCTATTATTTACCTTCCCTTTATACCTCTCCGTATTATCTTCATTCTTTCTATAATAAATATGTATCACTTTCATAATCAGAAAAAATAGTTCATGAAAAAGAAACTCTAATCGAGGCAAACCAGGCACTCCCACCTGGTACTGAAATGGTTCCCCAATTTTCCTTCCTTGTATTTCCAGGATTTCTTCTTTGTGAGTAATATTAAATTATGGAAGGGACAACACCACGAAACTTCTTCTCTCACAGGTTCAACTTCTCATGAACACCATTTATAATTTTAAAATGTCCAAATGTCCATATGCTCTCTCAGTGCCTATACATTTCACTTACTTTCTGATCTATTTTCCACCCTTCCTACCTTACAGAATTATCTGTCTCTGAAGACCTTCATGTGAACTCCATGACTCTATGTTTCCTTCTTTGGAGAATATAACCTAAATTATTGCTTATAATTGAAAAAAAATAAAGTCTTGCCATGTAGTTTCTTACAACAGCTCAGCTTCCTGGGAGTTACATATGGCATATTTATCATGGTTTAAATGGAGTAAACCCTACTTTGGGGGCCACATTTTTTGTTCTGAAAAACTTAATTTTTTATGCTCAGAAATCTATTCTACATCTAGAGCTTGTGAAGTTTAGGTGTACCAAATCCTACAGATCTAAGTTCCAAATTCTATTGATCTTATAGCTTTTTTGTTTCTTATTTTCTCCAAGTTGGGGGGCAGTTAGGGAGGTATTGGTCTTTAAGAGTTAGATCAAACAAATTCAGTGCAAAATGTGCTGTCTCTTTCACCAAAGGCATAAGTTTAAAAATGCCAATCTCCTTTTCTACAATCAACACCACTAATTTTAGCCATCTTGTGGGGAGGCGGGGGGTCAAATACAAAGAAAGAAAATACTAATGTCAGCCGAGTTTCTCTTACTTTTAAAATGTTCACAATAGAAAATAAAATGCATACAAGTTATTCTGGCCCCAGCTTTCCATGTCTTTTGTTCTCACCTCCCCACCCTCCCCTCACCTTCATTGTCATTTTACTAAGCTGACGCTTTTCAAGTGTGGGTTTCCTTTAGAATTTTGTCAATACCTAACATAGTGAAGTAATAGGGGAACCCACCACCTAACAACTTATATTTTGTTGAGGTTCTATTCTCCACAGGAATAGCTTTCTCACCCACTTCTGACCCTTACAAAGGTCCTTCCTAAACCCTATAACTAACCCCCTGGCAGAGAGAGTGAAAAGAGCACATCTCCTATTTTCAACTTCACACAAACTCCTGGAACAGAAAAAGTCCTTGTAATCACAAAGAAATAATCTTCCACAACACTGGGAAATTTGCATTCTATATTCAAGACCGGAGGGTCCTAAACTCCCCACACTTTGTGAGAGACCCCACAAGGCTAAACCTCATGGCACCATTGATAGCTCTGCCCTTTTCTGCACAGCACAAAGGAACTGGCATTTCTGTAGATAAAAGAAAAGCAGAACCTTAGGCTTTGAACTCCCCAGGAAAAGACGCAGCAAAAATGATGGCATGATGCGATGTTTTCAAATGCACAAATCTTCATTTGTTTAACTTAAATATTTTAAAATATGTCCTATAGCATTTATTCTTGATTAAACCTCTTGTAAGTAGTTAATCATTAACGGTTTCTTTACAGTTGCTGTGCAAACAGTTCATTCATACCTATGACATATCAAATCTCACAGACGTGTTCTTTAATTGGATTCATTTATTTCTAATCTCCCTAAGCCCTTACTACTGTAATGCTTGACTAAATATACATAAAACTCTATTATTTAAATTGCTAAAATAAATTTGAGGTGTATTTTATGAATAAAAATTCACAATCCAATGAATGTTCTGCCATTATCACTATTATTATTATTATTATTATTATATGTCTTGCTGATGAGACATTATTTAAAACTGTCTGGTAGTTGTTTTTTTCTTAAGACTTTTTTTTTTTTTTTAAGATTTTATTTATTTACTTGACAGACAGAGACCACAAGTAGGCAAGAGAGGCAGGCAGGGAGAGAGAGGAGGAAGCAGGCTCTCCGCGGAGCAGAGAGCCCGATGCGGGGCTCCATCCCAGGACCCTGGGACCATGACCCAAGCCGAAAGCAGAGGCTTTAACCCACTGAGCCACCCAGGCGCCCCATGTCTGGTAGTTTTAAACAACTTTAATCAGGGACACCTGGGTGGCTCAGTTTTCGTTGAGCAGTTGACTCTTGATTTCAACTCAGGTCATGATCTCAGGGTCCCAAGTCCAGCCCCAGGAGCAGCCCTGCAAGGGGCTCCAATCTCTGTGGGGAGTCTGCTTAAGGATTCTGTCTCCCTCTCTCCTTACCCCTCCCCCCTTCTTGTACATTTTCTCTCTCTCTCTCTCTTTCTGTAAAATAAATAAATCTTACATTGGGGAGGGTATGTGCAATGGTGAGTGCTGTGAAATGTGTAAGCCTGATGATTCACAGACCTGTACCCCTGGGGCAAATAATGTTAATAAAAATAATTTAAATAAATAAATAAATATTTAAAAAATAAACAACTTTAAACAAAATAAGTGTTCAAACAAAATCAGTTCTGAATTATCTCTAGAGATTTTGGATTGCCCACCAAAATGCCCAAATTTTCATTGCCTTCATACTTAGACTCAGAGAGCTTATATAATACTACACAGACTATATAGTTATTGATAAGAGTTCATTACCAGAGATACAATAGGCATCTGCCTCCATTTATGACTTGTAGGGCTTGAGAAGTTTCCTTGGCCCGCACAAAGATGTCTCAAGAATGGCTCATTGCTTTATGCCTAAAATCTACTGTTAGATATTTATCTCTTTGCCTTTAGACAGATAGCTCAGAAAAGGTTAAAAGAGTCAAGTCTCATCTTTATTTTTCATTGGTTCAGTTTACCGACTACTTTCTTTAGAGCAGTGGTTCTCAAACTTCAGGCATCAGAAGCCCCTGAGGAGTTAATTAAAACTCAGCTTGCTGAGCCCCACCCCTTAGAGTTTTTTATTTGTAGGTCTAGGGTGGAGCCCGCAATTTGCATTTTTAACAAGCTCCTGGGGGGGTGCCGATGCTGCCAGTCAGGGGACCATACTTGGAAAACTGGGGCAGTTGCTATATGGGATAAGAAAAACTAAAGAAATCAGATAAAATTCCCACAGAGAAGATGGAAAACCACTGTAAAGGGAGGGGACATTCCAAAGACAAACTTCACACCTTCCCCAGGGCCCAGCCTTACTGCGCATCTCACCAGACTATTCCTATCCCACCCCTGTTCGCTTCCTTTCAGCCTCCTCTGGGGACACTACCTGCTCCTGCAGATCCCACAACACTGTAGAACTACAGGGCTTGGACTTCAGGCTGCATCTCAGTTACAGCTCACTCTCCAGGGATCTCATGCTGGCTTTAAATCTTATACATTGCTGACCAACCCCCATCTCCAGCCAGACCTCCCCACTCCACGACACCCAGATCCAACTGCCTGCCTGACATTTCCACTCAAATGAATGACAGGCATCTCTAAATAAGCCCACACACAACTCTTGATTGTTGCCCCTGTCCATGAATCTGCTCCTTCCCACCATTCACCTAAGCTGCTCAGGCTAAAAACTTAGATGCTGTCCTTGACTTCTCATTTTTTCACAACTTCTATATAGTCCATCTGCAAATCCCATTTGTCTACCTTCAACACATCCTAAATCTGACCATCACTACCTCCCTCTTTCAAGCCATCATCTTCCCTCACCAAGGCAATGGCAATCATTTCCTAACTGGTCTCCCTCTCTCTACCCTCCACTTTTCCCAAAGCTTATTTGCCACATCAGCCAGATGACCTTTTCATAGTTTAAATTAGTTCATGCCATGCCTCTGCTCAAAACTCCAGTGACTTCCCAAAGCCTTTAAGACCCAGCATGCTCTGACCCTGCCTATTCTAATATCAACTTCTTATGCCCCTCCCCTCCCTTACTCTGCTCCAGCTACAATGACCTCATTCATTGACTTACTCACCTAGCTGGTTTCTACCCCAGGGCTTTTGCATTTGCTTCCCACTGCTGAGAATGCTCTTCTTGCTGGTCTCAGCATGGCTACCTCCTTCCCTTCTTTCAGGAGTCTTCAGAGAGGCCCCAACCACCACCATCTCCTTGTCCTTCCTAATTCTTTCCTTTCATTTCCTGACATTATAGGACATATTTATCTGTTTATAAGTACTATCTGTTTCTTCCTACTAAAATTTATCCTCCATGAGGGTAGGGACCATGTCAGTCTTGGTCACACCACAACCCTCCTAAAGACCCTGGCACCCATAAGGCACTGGGAAAAGACTTGCTGAGTGAATGCAAGAACTATCCCATTTGCTAAAGGAAGGACTACACTCTACAACACTTCTTACCATCCTCTTAATCATAACAACAAAAATTCAGCTAATGCTAATGATAGAGGTTTGTTCATAATGAAGGTCCTATTGAGTCAACTGGGAAGAGACACAAATAGAAAAGAGATGATAACATAGCATACCTAAATATTTCCCCCTGATTTTCAATTAGCCCTCACAATAAAATGTTACCCTGCATTTTGTTATTTCTTTAACTGCTGTAATTGGAGGAATGAAATTGACACTCATTCTGCCCTCTGCTTTGTGGGCTTCATCCTTCCAGCATTCCTGAGCTGGAATCCTGCAGGGTTCCATTACCCAAATCCAGCACAACAAACGCTTCACTTTGCCAGGACTATAGTAAGATTTCAACAGCTAACAGAAATGCTATCACTTTCAACAGTCTTAGTCTCTGAACGGCTTACAAAAATTAAAATGAAAAACCTTGTGTTTCATTTGGTTTGTGTCAAAAAAAAAAAAAAAAGCTGCTCTTTTCCTGTCATGTATTTGGAC
The DNA here is from genome assembly GCA_004024625.1 of Mellivora capensis. Lineage (NCBI taxonomy): Eukaryota > Metazoa > Chordata > Mammalia > Carnivora > Mustelidae > Mellivora > Mellivora capensis. Next base: position 63,944 of record PISX010002310.1, read on the forward strand.
ACCAATATCAATTAATGGGAGTGTCGAAAGAAGTAAATCTCACAGGTTCCTACCTTCAGCCACCGGAACACATTATAGTCATCACGAGTGCAGACAGTAAAATGAATGACTGAGGAACAGCACCAAGCTACAAACCCCTAAAAATGCTCAGAACCAGGGATTCTATTTTTGTAATGGTTTTTAGTAGGGGGAGGCAAGAGACAGCACATTCTCAGATTGTATTACCAGAGAATGTTGCTATTCTCAGAGAGATGTAAAAAGTGGCAAGGGACTTGGGTTTAAAAGTACAAACATAGAGAGAATCCCACCTTAATGGGGACCATTATGACATCCAGTTCAATATAATGAGGCTATTTCCACCATCTGGCCAGCAGCCCATATTAGCATGGCTTTACTGATGTGGATACAACAAATTCTGTTTGAACAAGAAATCCCCAGGAAAAAGAGAAAGAGAGAGAGAGAGATCCTTTCACGGTCTCTATCCATTTAACAATCAATCAAAGGGAAAATATCCTTCCAGTAAAGACAGCAAGGCCCATTTGAATGCTGGTAAAATATTAGATGTTCCAAATAAAATAGTGTTCTCTGGGTATGCATTGCTGTTCTGTGGAAAGGTCATAACTATTGATGCCTAAACTGGCGAAGGGGACGTGGGGTGGGACCCAGGGGCTAAGCACATGGCGTGGCAGCTGACTAGGTTCTAAGGACACCAAAACTTCTGTGAAGCTATTAGGTCACCTGGTGGAGACCCCATATTGAACTCTTTTAGTGAACTATCTACAGACTTTTGCAAAATCTCTTCAAAGTGTCATATTACTTCCCAAATATTAGGTGAAATCATATGAACTTGCCAATATTAGACGGCTTTAAATGTACAGAAATGGCAATTGCATATGGTTCACCTTAGTGCAAGGTTACCAACTTAAAGACAGCATGCCAAAGAGGAAATCAGGTGGGCCCTGGAGTCCTGTCTCTGGGTTAGCATGTCGACTCAGTAGCTGTGTTATGTTGGCTAAGTTACTTGGGTTCTCTGGGCCTCTGGCACAAAGCAGCAGCCTCTTGAATGTAAGTCCTTCTTAACCCCGACCTTTCTAAATATGACAACAAACAGAGTACCTTCCCACCCCTCCTTCACTTGCAGCTGACAGTCACACAGTCTTTCCAGGGCAGGGCAGCAATGCCTGGGAATTACCTCTTACAAAAGAAAAGTTGAAAATATTACAAAGGCCTAAAATCATTAGAAACTTTTTTTAATGTAATAAATCTGCAAAGACTATTTTGACTCTAATGTGATTCCTCCATTAAAAACTCAGTAAGATTCCTAATCCTATTAGCAGTCAGCCCCACAAAATACTGAAAAACTCCATTCAAAGCAGAACAAAAGGCAGCTCAATATCATTGCAACAGGATAAAAATCAGCTTGGCACACACAACTGCTCTCTCAGGCTGACATAATGAGATACTCAGGACACACCTTAGGCAACAGTGTTTTTGTCAGAGTTGAGATGGACTCCTTACCCTGCAGCCAATCAAGATCTCCCTTGAAGGCACACATGCACAGCCCTCCACAGGGGCTCAGCCCCTCTCACTGTCTCCACTCCCTCCCCACCATCTAACCAAGGGGAGTCTGACCACACCTGCAAGCTTATTCCCCAGGTGACCTTAACAGTGCCAAGGCATTTGGGGCTTTCTTCTAATTGTGGATGGAAGCTCTTCCCTCCAGGAATGAATCCGTCCTCAGCAAGCCTATAGGGAAATCAAGCTGGGATAGAGCTTGTACTTGTGCTTATTTCTTTTTCCAGCAGGAACTGTCTCATTCATTTTGATATCCGCAGAACTTGGCACAGTGCCTGACACATAATAGGTGCTCAAGAAAACATTTATGAATGCTTAAAGGCTTACTAGTCCTAATCATCTGAAGTAGGATCTAACAATCCATTCCAGATGGATCAGCATGATTGGTGATTTCTCATTCTTGGGCAACACTGCCTTCCTAAGACTCATGCTTTCCCTCCTTCAGCCCAAAGAATCACATTTATTTTGTGTTTATTGGCAAGCCAAAAATTGTTTTATTTAATTTCACTAGAGTAACCACCCTAATAATTCATATTTAATTGATGTTACTCTGTGTCAGGCGCAGAGCCAAGAACCTCACACATTTTCTCATTTAATGTTCACAATGACTCTATGAACTAGATATTATTATTATTATTACCCACATTTTACAGATTAAAAAATTAACAAGACCAAAAAGTTAAGCAATTAGCTCACAGTCACAGAGATAGCCAATAGCAGCACTGGAATTTGAATAAGCAATAGACCCATAACCCAAGCTCTTAACTATTAAGCTATGTTGCATAATAAAGCTCATTTCATAATATGTTTTGCAAGTACCTTGTAAAACATCCCTACGGTTATCAGGGTTAAAACATTCTAAAAAGCGTAGGGGTTAGACTGCATCACATTCTAACAACATTATGATTATGATGTCAAACACGGGACAGGGCCCTTCTGGCCCTGCAAATCTGGAACCAAAGAATCAGGTTCTTTGCACCACTCCCTCGTCCATTCTGCTGATGTTCATTGTCCTAATGTATACCTCACATTTGCTTCTACAAATGATTTTTAAAATACGACCATTAGACATGTGGCAATACTGTGTATTTGTTTCAGTAAGATTCCACTTTCCATTCAGAATACTGACATCCCTTAAAATGTTAAAAACTGTGTTATATGCCTATATGTATATACACATGGGCATATATACATGTATGCTAGATATAGATCTATAGATATATATATACTAGACACTAGTGTGTGTGTCTTACTAAGGCTGGGTGAACAGGTTCAAGATATATGCCAGTACTAATTTAAGAAAAGTAAGAGGCTTAGAGAAAATAGTTTCCAATCCAGATGAAACATATTCAGTTCCAACAAAAAAGTTGAGGGCAAAAAGGTAAGAGGAGGAAAGAAAACCCAGCACAGATAAGAACAGTGAGACAGGCACTGAAGCTAATTTGAAGAGTAATAATACTAATTGTGCTACAATGTTCATGGAAAAAAGAACAATGAGACAAATGTGCATATGTCACCATTCCATCTCAAAAGACCCTACCTCTCCTTCCACCCCTACCTACACTCTACTCCTTCCCTAATAGCTCCACCATTCAAGCTGCTCTGAATTCTGTGCTCTCAACAAATAGCCCAAGCGTATCATTTCCAACTGTACTAATCTGAGTTCTTAAATACTTAAATGGAACTCTTCTACTTTTCCAACTAAATTGTAAACTCCTCAAGAGATGCTAAGACCTCTGCTTCATGTATTCATGCAACAAATCATTGCACTCTGCCATACTCTCTGAAACACTTGATTTATCCATACCCAGTCCATACAGATTAAAGGAAATTTATAAACATTCCACTGGATACCATCTAAAAGGCCAGTACTGCATGTTTTATTCACTTTAAATTATAATTACTGACCGGTAAAGTTGGCAAACATTGGTTCCAACTAAATTAACTTTAGAAATTTGATAAAAGCTAGGTTTCCTAGAACCTTCTTTTTCCCTATAATGCACCTTCCACTTTGCCTGGGACAAATAAGGTGCTCAATAAATATTGGCTTCCTTCCCTCCAAGTACAAAGCTCAGCTCCCTGTAGAATACATAACGACAGCAATGAAAAACAGGGTGAGTTTAACCAAACTATAGAAACCACCACCCACAAAGAGCACAACACTTGGAGATGTGTGTGTTGAGGAACTGGGGAGGGGAAGGACGATAAACACTTAAATTTGTGAATTTGAAGATTTAGCAATTCAAGTTAAAAAGGGAACCATTCCTCCCTTTTCAAACTATTTCAGCTGACATCACATAATTGGCAAGAGCTGATAACTACAGTTATTTCGAGCATCTGCTTTCTGCCAGGTTCTGTGCTATATATATATACATTATTTTATTTAATCCTCCTCCGTCCTTAAAAGGTGAGTAAAAATATCCCCATTGCAAGGATGGGGAAAACGAGGCTCAAAGAAGTAGAGCTGTGCTCAGAGTCTCGTAGCTACAGCGCAGCAAAGCACATTCAAACCCAGATCCATCTGACACCAAAGCCCATGCCATTCCCTTGCAGGTTGTTTCCAATGATACTGTGGGATTTTATAAAAACAAAATCACGATCCAACTGCAATATAACCTCCCAGAGTAAAAGTCACAGATGGTAAACAGATGGCCCAGACTTGGCCAGACCCTAAGCATTGTCAATGCCCCATAAAAGTAAGTTCTCTTCTCACATCCCCCCCCCTTAGCCCTGCCATCACCATGGACCACCTTTCTCACCCCTGCCAGCAACCTAGACCTCAGAATGCCTGAGGCAGGGGAAAAAAGTGGTGAAGTTACCCCCTCAAACAAGACAGAACGGACGGAATTCCAGAATGAAATTCCTCTACCGATAAGCACTCAGACATTTCCGGGTTTCATCTAAACTCCAACCAATCCTTTCTGCAGGACTACTGAGGCATAGACACTGGCACTTCAACTCAGATGAATTTTCTATCGCTACCTGCTCACCTGGAAAGATGCCACAAGCCAGTGAGAACAAACAGGAAAGCACTGGATACATGGAAATAAGTAACAACCTCTTACTGAATCCTCAAGACATGCATAATCCACCCACCCACCCACCCACCCACACATACACACACACATACACACACCTTGAATCAACATAACAGCGTTCACGAAACAAATTGTGAAGTCAGATAGATGAAGTCAGAAGATGAAAACATACTTTTCAGGAGTTCCAGTAAAGCTTCATTTGCATTTGTCCCTTCGCAATTACATGTATATCCCTGCCTTCAGGAAGTTAATGACCACGTTGTTCCATGATAAGAAGCAAAGATCAGAACGCTTTCTGCCCCAACAGCCAGAGAAGAGTGGTCAAGCTGGTCATTTAGCACATACCAAGTGGCCTCCACATAGGAATCTTTTAAAGACAGGTCCTGTGACTCAGTGCCCTCCAGGTCAGGGCAAGAACAAAGAAAGGAATGGAGGCCAGAGAAGCCTGGGGAGAGGGAAGCAGCCCAGTAGCAGCACTGCCAAAGGGCCAAGAATGACTCACTTATGCTGGGAGGCTCTGCATCCCAAGCCTCCCTCCACCAACAGAATCCCCACCCCTCAAAAGTAGAACACTACTTTTTGTAAAAAAAAATATTTTATTTATTTGACAGAGATCATAAGTAGGCAGGGGCGGGGATGGCGAGGAACAGGCTCCCCGCGGAGCAGAGAGTCTGATGTGGTGCTTGATCCCAGGACCCTGGGATCATGACCCGAGCCAAAGGCAGAGGCTTTAACCCACTGAGCCACCCAGGAGCCTCAAAAGCAGAACACTATTTAGGAAATACCCCATTACCATGGGAGGTCATTTGTGCTTCATCTGATGAAAAGGGTGATTTAGCTTGCCAATTCACATTTAACAAAAACATAAAATATTAAGTCTGCAACCAGACTTAATATTTTATGTTTTTGTTAAATGTGAATTGGCAAGCAGAAATGAAATAATTAGGAATAGCAATAATGTATCTACGTAAACTAAAGGCAAGGAACTCAGGGAGAAACGGAAATGTTTGCAGGCCACATTTTTTCTTACAAAATGAAAATGTCCTTAGTGAGACAGGGGAAAAAAGATATATTTTTAATTGAATGTGACTGAGAAGAGAGCATTGCTAAATTTAAACCACTACATTGTCAATATCTGTACATACTTATGAAGCAGCAACACAGAAACAGCTTTTTAATTTTCCATCATGAGATCAGATGAAAGCCTATCCAGAAGTCGGGTGGGCTGAACACAGGCCTCACCTATTTAAATCCATCCCTCTCTACCAGATATTTTCTCCCCTGCAACTACCTCTGACCACCACCTTCATACAGAGAAACCTGGCATACAGTAGGAGTCAATACCCCAGGCTTTAATCCTGGCTTCCCCATTCATTGGCATATCTGATGTCAGTTTCCTCACCTAGAAAATCCCTGCCCTCACCCTCATACAGAGCTATCAAAGGAGCAAACTAGGTAATGAATGTGACAGCTCTTTGAAAGAAATATTCAGCTTTTGTAATGATGCTATATTCAGCATTTGTAATAATAATAATAATAATAATACAAAATATGTACATAAATGATGAATTCAAAACTACAGATCATTTTGATTAAAAAATTATAATAAGTAAAAAGGATATGAAGGATGACATTATTTAAGTGAATACTGGTGGTATGAACTATAAAACAGACTAAATCCCCCAGCTCTTTCTTTTAATAAAGTGTTTTAGTAGTTATAAAGTCACTATTAATTACTATTAATAGTTTTCATTGTTGTAAATTACCTTTCATACAAATGTGTCTTCAATTCATTTCTGTAATCAGTCACTTACTTAAAAGATCATTTGAAAAGGACAACTGGGGGCACCTG
>PISX010002310.1:70508-164913 GCA_004024625.1 Mellivora capensis
TAAAAAAAAAAAAAAAAAAAAAAAGGACAACTGGGGCTTTGATGTTCAATATTATAATAATAAGGATTAAACACAATTAAGGATCAAATCTAATTTACGGGTATACATTAGAGCATGATTATTATTTTTAATTATCAAAAAATTAAATCTAAGCAACAAGTACTCCACAAATCCAAGGCATGAGAGTAGATTATTTTATATTTTGCTATGCCTTGCTAAGTCAAAAGGCACTTCATTTGACATTATTTATAATATAAAAAATGGTTTTGTTGGCCAGAGAAATAAAATCTATTTCTATAACTTTATATATTATTGGTCAAGTTTTTAAAAAGCATTTTCTAAACTTTCCTAGTAGTAATAACAATTTAAATTAATAAAAAATAATTTTTAATTTAAATGCCGAACTTAACTCAGCACTATTAATACACTTGAAAGAGCAAACTAACGTGAACATATTTTAACATCTGCTGCTTTGTGATAAGTTTATACACAAGGCTTTATATTCACAGAATATGTTAATACTTAAAGACCCTTTTTAAATGTGGGCACTAAAAAGATAAAATATTTTTAAAATAAATAAATAAACAAATAAATGTGGGAACTACAGAGGTTTTATAAAAAGAAAAGCAAAAACATTGGACCTGCAATAATTACAATGTAAAGGCCCTTTTTTTTTCTTTTACATGAAGGAAGTTATGTCTCCTTTGGCATTTTGCCCAAACTTTTCTATAAATGCAAAGGATTACTTAGTAGATAGTGTTGCATAGACCACTAATTCAAATTGTCTATTTGTTCTGCTTTTTGTAACACTGAAATAGAAATTTTAACATAGAAAACTCCTATGTGTTCAATGAATCACTCTAAAGCAGTTTATGAGATTTTCCACTGAAACAGCGTTCAATCATAAACTTAGGATATAAGCAGAGAAGCCTTCCTCACCAACAAAAAAGTGGTTAAAGATATTAAGTCTGCGATTCCAAAGTTACCAAAATAACTCTCAAAATCTCTCTCTTCTACTTTCCAGAGAACAATGTCAGAATTTTATTAACATAATCCTTACTAGAAGTCTAATTTAAAATACACCAGCATTTACAACTATATCCCATGGAAGTCCCCTCACAAAACACCAACTATCAGTCAACCTACTGAGGTCATATATCAGTGAGTACTTGATAAATGTCAGTGACAGATTGTTTTTAATGGCATCAGTAAACTAGAGCTCATGCACATTTTTGTAACCTTCTACACACAGTAATTGTGAACCCTTTAAATGTGCCGCTATAAATGGTACAGTGACTATGTAAAAGAATGTGGTTTAAGATGAAGAATCATGATATCTGTGGCTTACTTTCAAATAATTTAGTGGATAAAAAAGTGCACATACAGATAGACATACATATAGATAGAAAAGGAGATAAAACAAAAATGGCTTATATTATAGATGATGCGTGGGTATTCACTGTACTCGTCTTTCAATTTTTCTGTATGTTTGAAAAATTGATGTTCTTAAACATTTTTAAATAGGATTTTTATACTTCCATGATTTATCCTTAAAAGTAGATTTAAAAAATTTTTATAACATATGAAGTTTAATAACCTAAAAAGAATCAAGACTCCTTAATTTTTCTAGAAATTACTTTCATAGTTTATTGGATGTTCCACAATTTCAATTTTCTCTACATTAAGTACTAATGTTTTCCATCTGAACTGGCTATGAATAATTAGTACTACTAATTAAACAAACTCAAGGAAATATGAATTCAAGAAAATTACTCAGTTTTTACACAGAATTCCTTATACTCTCCATATTGTCTGACTTTCCCCAACATTCAGTGTTACTACACAGTATCTCCATTCATCTATCCTCCTGAAAATAATCAAGGAGAGTGGCCTGTCATACTGAACACTTATTTCAAAGCCTATGGGCACTCAAGACCTATAAGAATGATTTTTTTTTTAATGTGGAACATAAAGCTAACAGGTATGCGTGTCTTATAAAAAATCATGAACTGGTCAATCTTTTGGTTTGAGAGAAGTCTTTTGTTTTGTTTTTGGTTTTGTTTCTGAGTTTTAATGAAGAGCTTTATAAGCTTTAGGGACCCTCAAGCACCCAGAGAAAAACTAAGAGAGTTTTTAAAAATTTAATCATAGTGTCCTCTCCCTCTCTTCTGTAGATTTTCAGAACACCAACATGTGTGTGATGGTCGGTTATCTCAGCTTCTAAAATGCCTGTATTCACAGTTGCTGCTGCTTATTAGAACAAGGTTACTGAATATTTCTATTCATCATCACTTTTGTCAGATAATAATGATGTGTATTTCTAGGCATATTTTAACTTCAACAATAAATTGGCCATGAGGAAATTTGAAAAATGAGTTTCTTATGAATGCAGCTTCCATCAATATGTCACTCTTTCATCCAACCAATGCTTATTTAAAATTCTCTCTACTTTCATGATACGACAATCCCTGAAAAAATGTATGCTACTAACATGTCTAAATTGGGAAAACATCTGGCCTGTCCAATTGTGGTTTTAAGTACATTGTTTGAGGTAGTATATTTGGAAAGAATTCACTTATCATTCTCAGGCTGCAAAGAGAACTAGCCTTGAAAACAAATGTATGTGGTAGTTCACTGCTACCATAGAGAATCAATAGCCATCTATTTAATTTGCTAAGACAATGTAAATTAGTAACTTCCAGCCAGATGTGTGATATACACATCAAACAAACTGCAACCTGTTCATTATGAAAATCCTGTCAACACACACAGAGCCACTTGATGACATTTCGTCTAAGGCAATTTCCACATTTGCAGCTATAAAAATTGTCTTAAGAATTTTTATACAAAGGATTGGAGTTGAGACTCATAAAAGGGTAATCAATTTCAGCTTTTCATCTTGCCTGCTTCTGAGTGTTTATTTCCATTTTCATTCCGAGGTATAAAACATTGAGAAAAATATGAGCCATGCTATTTTTACTTCTGAAAATCATTTATCCTCATTACATCTTTTTAATCTGATATAAAGTTGGTAGCCTAATCCTACAGCTCTGGAGAAGTGTGTGACGTGAAGAACGACAGAGTCAACAGGAGAAAGGAAGTACACGTATCCACTGGAAAACAAAACAGAATATTTCAAAATGACTCCAAACATAAATTAAGCTTACCCATTGGGAGGTCTTACTAGCATTCTGATCATTTATATGGGTCTGTGTGACTGTATACCCTGCTGTCTGATAAAAAATGATTACTAACCACAGGCACCCACCAGAGAACAGAGTGTATGTATAAGGCTTGTGATGTCTCAGACATACAAAGCACCTTCTTAAAGAATGTCCATTTCCTTTCCATGGTAAGCAGACATAATTTTTCACTCCTTAATACTTGGCTTCACAGAGTGGCTTATTTTATGAATTATGTTTTGCCATTTTCCCTTATGTGTACTTTGATAATATAAAAAAATGCATTCATAAAATAGACGGTTTATTTCATGATACCCAAAATATCGGTATGTTTTCTGCTCTGTATTAAAATCCACAGCTTTCTTGCTACTACAAAAACCTAACAGTATTTATTTTAATGCCATTTATTAAATGAAAGGAATAAAAAGATTCTTCTTAATAACCAGCTATTATTCTTGAATACTGAATCCTCATTTAAACCAGTCATTTCTGAAGTCTATTGAATTAAATTTTCTTATTAAACAGGGCACAGAGTAAATAGTCTATTGCCAAGCACAGTATTTTCAAGCACTACATTTTTAATTTGGCGATTTAAAACGAGGTGGAATGAGTTGAGTCCTCGTGGCCTATTAGTATAGTCTGATTCCAAATAGTAACCCTTAACTAACTTCCCAATGAGAAAATAGCATTTCTACTAAGCGCTGGGTGTGTCAATGCTTCCAAAGTAAATAACTCCTGAGGTCCCCTAAAATCACAAGAATTTCAGTGACTACCCAAAAAAACCCAGAAACTGTGCACACAAAAGGGCACTTCATAAAGGCTTCAAACCTGAGCAATTCAACTTCACAAACATTATACAGAAGGCGCTTTCTTCACCAGCCGCACACCAGGCCACGTGATCAGCCTGCCGGGCCACACCACGGACCAGAAACAATTATTGTTTCTAGAAAGAACATGGCTCCAAGGCCACCACCAAGGCCATCCAGCCTAGCCAGCGGTGCCCGTTGCTGGCACCCCGAGCCCAGCTTCTCACCTCATGAGGCAGTCCCAGAACACACGGGGCCTGAGCACCCGCCAAGACTCGTGGCATTAGCCTGGGTCCCTTTGCTTTCTGGAGGTTAAATTCACACCCGCCTGGTCACTTAAACCCCCCTTGCGGTTCAACGGAAGAATCATTCTCTCAGAACTCTTAACTTTTGGAGACTCTGGTTAAAATTAAGAACTTCAAACCCAGATTTGAAAAAGTGAAACAGATGTCCTGTTTGTTAACCATAAGTGGCTCCGTACGTCGGACCCTTTCCTCTCTCTCTCCCTCTTTTTTCTTTCTGCCGCATTAAGTTTTATTTAATGCAGAGGTCGCTTAAAAGGTTAAAAGAGAGAGAGGGAGCAGAAAGCAAATATCGACTGTAGATGGAAGAACCCCTAAATCTTTCCTTGGAATATAACTTTATAAAGATGAATGTGCTCAAGCTGCCGCCTCCCAGCATAGCCTGCCTTGGGGTCAGAACCTGCCTGCACCCCAGTGGACCCCAGTCTCCTCTAACCTGCAGTGCCCACCACCTGCACCCTCTTGGAGACCAGGGTCGCCTTGAGTGGGCGAAGTGCTCCAGACTCGCACTCACGTGAGGACATAGTTGACGCTGACGATACAGTGCGGCCTGGAGGAGCGGCTGTTGTGGACGATGGTCGCATAGCTCTGCACCCATACCCAGCCGCCGTGCTTCGCCAGGAACCTGTAGTACTTGGTGGTCACCTGCCCCTTCACGAGCACTGATGGGAGAGACAGAAGGCTGCTGGGAGTGAAGAATCCAGCTGCTAATCCGGCCCAAATGCAAACCCTGGCGGCGGGAGTGCGGGTCCCCATGGGCCCTAATAACCGTGCCCAGGCAGGAGGGAGAGACAACCCCTACATTCCCAAAGGAATAGATTGTTCAGTTACTTTGCATCGCGTCCTCCAGTCCCTTAGAATGGCAAAGGGGTGGGGGACGCTTAAAATTGGGGGATTTCCCCTTTCAGCTTTCTAACTAAGGAAGGTGGGGTCTGGGCAGCTGAACTCCCAGGCTCAGGGTCCCTGTTCCTCGAGATTAAGTTCAAAGCAAAGCTCTATCAAAAGCCGAAGCAGGTCGGTGCACGCGAGCCAAGTGGCCGAGCTTCAGTTTTTATTCCTGTTTTCAGTGAGGTTTCCTGCCGGCAGGAGGGGAAGCATATAACCCCTCCTGGGGGGAACTGACCCAGAAACTCTTCCCGAGGACAGGAGAGAAACAAGGTTGGGCTCAGCTTTGGAGCAGTCGCTCCCTGGCAAGGGCCTCGCACCACCACCCGGCTAGCCGGGCTCCCACCCTTCCGCTTACTGCGGACTTAAATCACGCCCTCTCCCCTCCCCGAGACGCGCGGGGCTAGTCCGGTGCGGGCAAGAGCGGTGCCTTACGCAGGTGATGGGCGCAGCGCAGGTGGAAGGTATCGCAGCCGTGCACGTGGTGGTACAGAGTCTTCTCGATTAGGTCCTGAGGTTCGTACCCCGTCAGCTCCGCCACTCTGCGGAGAGCAATCCTCGGGGATGAGCTCAGAGTGCCGGGATGCCGCCCACCCCGGACAGCCATCTCAGACCTGGGCGCCCGCCCCCCTTCGCAGGGCCGCGTGAGTCGCCCCGTCTGCAAAATGGGCTCAGAAGGTCGAGGAAGAGCTCTCAGCCACTGAGCAAGACCCCTCTCCCGCTAGGGCGATCCTTTCCCGCCTCGGGCCTCCCACCTGGAGTCCAGGAAGATGAGCTTCATGTCCAGGCTGGCGCGGAACATGAACATATTGCTGTGCAGCTTGATCTCCGTGACGGCGCTGGGAGGCAGCGAGTGGCCCACGGCCACCAGGCCCACGTTCTGGTAGCAGCCATCGAAGGGGGACATGTCCAGGCTGTACTGGCGGATCTTCAGGTAGCCGCTGCAGTGAATGACCTGCCCCGGAGGGTGAAAGGTGGGGGAGAGATTCAGCCCCAACCAGGAAACATCTCCAAAAAGGTGGGTAAGGGATTGAAATACTTGTGCACTCCCCGGGGCCACAAAGGCCGTGTGGGCTTCGCCCCCGCACTGAGAGGTCCAAAGTTATTGGAGCTCCAGCGTCTCAAGGGAATGACTGTCCTGCCACACAGAACTCACCTGAGAGCGTGTAAAAATGCAGAGGCCTGGCAACCCCTGCCGACCCGAACTCCTCGAAATCGGGAAGTGGGTCCTGGAACCTGCATTCTAATCGTACTTCATCTCATTGAACCGGAGGACGGTGGGAGCTAAAGCTCTGGTCCGTAACCCTCTGGGGTCGGAATCTGACGCTCTGAGTCAACTCTAGAATCCGCCAAAATGACCCACCGTGTCAGACGCTTTGCACATCCCCAAAACCCATTATGAGCCCCAGGCCTTAACCGGACACAGTGAAACTAAGTCTTAAAACTTAGTAGCCCCCAAGTGTTCACAAATTACAACAACTCTCGAGGCGCTCCCGGGCAGGAAGCGCTGCGACGCGTGCGGGGGTGGGGGAGGGGATGCCGTCGGGGCAGTCGGGGACGCAGCAATGTCCCTCCCACGCCGCAAGCTCCTCTCGTCCTGCCCTTTTCCCCTACAAGCGGGTCGGACCGTCCCTCTCAGCCACGCACTTTGTAGCCACCGCAGGTGAGGCCCGCGTTCCTCTTGGCCAAGACGCACTTCATCCTCAGGAAAAAGGAGCGCTCGATCTCATACTCTGGGAGAGAGGAGCGGAGGGAGGGGCAGGCCGTGAGCCGGGGAGATGGGTGGTGCCGCGACCCCGTCCCCGCCCCCGCCCTTGCCCTGCCTAAGTGGGGAAAAGCCACAAGCCAAGGGAGATGGGCCCAAGTGGCAGAGGCACGCACTGCTTACCCTGGACGAAGTGAGAGTGGTAGGGCTGATGGGCTGTGAGCACCGCGGTCATCTCGTCGTGGTCCGCGGGGTGGATGTATTCGTAAATGCTGTTCCCAGTCAGCTCTACCTGTAAAGAGGGGGGTATCAGCTTCCCCGAGGTGGAGGAATGCCCAGACAGGGCTAGAAGATTGGACCAGAGTGTCTACAGGGCTGTGAGGACAGCAGCGGAAGCTTCAGGATCAGCCCTGAGTTTTAACCCAGTTGTGCGGTTGGCTACCTATCGCAGTCTATCTAAGCCTCAGCTTCCTCATCTATGAAAGGAAATAATAATAATAATATAATAGTAATTACAGTAGTAGAAGTACTAGCAGTAGCAGTTCTCTGGCAATGTTCAGGTGAACACATCTTTAGACTTTTTTAGACATTTGTAGACTTTAGTAAGTAACCACCACCCATGGTGTTTGACTTATGGTAGGGGCTCTAAAAGGTAGCAGGATAAGGGGTGAGAATAGGGAAGTAGAGGAAAAAGGAGACGCAGACCTGCCAGCTGAGATGTTTCCAGTCCCAGAAATGCACATGTAAGAGCTTTGGGAACGCACCCCCACCCTTACCATGGGTCTCCAGCTCTCAGTGTAAACATGGAAGGCTGGAGGTGTGGACCACTCACCTACCTGAGAAAGACCCAGGTGGACTGAGGCTGTCTCTGAGATGTACATGATCTTCCCATCTGGGGCCACCACAAAGATGAAGCCATCCAGGGTCTAGGGAGATAGAAACGGAGTTGAATAGACAGCCCCCTGGGCCATGGGGCTGAACATTAGAGATGTTCAGCCAGAAGAGTGGACAGAGAGGGTAGAGAGGCTGGTAGAACATAGGGCATAGAATACCTGCTGCAAGAGTCCCTCTCTTGTTCATCCAAATATGTAAGCATCTGGGACATGTAGCACACTGGGAGATACCCAGAGGAAGTAGCTGGCAAGACTACTGCCCTCCATGACTCAGGATCCACCAAAATGAACAATACAGACATATCTATAGTGCACGCGCACACACACACACAAATATAGGGGACAGGGATCACAGCCTGCAATAAGAGGTGGGTAGGTTCTTGGGGTGATGATCACTGAAAGAATGAAAGGTTTCCTGTGTCAGTCTTGGAGGACTCCATAGTGGCAACATCCTATAATGGAAAGAGTACCAGCAGGGCTTGGGAAATGGGCACTGAGCCATATGGAAAGGCTGGTAGTCTGAAAAGTATATAGACAGAAAGAAGGCAGCTGCCTAGTAGCTCCAGAAAGAATGTGGGAAAGGGGGTTTAGGAAATGAGAGGCTTTCCAGGCAGCAAGTCTGTAAGAGAAGTGGTATAGTGTTTACATATGTGTGTTTACATTGATGCATCAAACTGACAGACTTTCCATGAAAGAAACTCCTATCCTAGACTCTCCCTATCCCCCTATCTCTGTGAATGAGTCTTTAGTCCGGGCAGTGGGGACATAAGGATGCGTCAAATTCTGCTCTCAAGTTGCTGGAAGTCCAGCAGCAGTGACCGGCTAAAAACAGACATAATGACGGCACAGCTGAAGAGACAGGGCTCTAGGGGCCCAGAGACTGAGTGGCCAGAGGTCTGGGGAGAATCAGAGAGGCCTCAGAGGAACTCTTTGAGCAGAGCCTTGAAGGTGGAAGTTTGAACTGGAGATGAGAGGAAGGGTATTCTAGGTAGAAGGAATGACTTGGGAAAGGCAGGGATTGGGGGGCAGGAGGAGTATCTGCTGTACTCAGGAGTGAGGGACTGGGTGTGCCAGAGATGGGCTAAGAAAGTACACCAGTGCCGGGTTTTCGGAGAGTTTGAGATATCAGTCAGAGGAATTCAGAGATGTTCCTGTAGGCATCAGGTTTCCAGCATTTTCTAAGCAGGTAAACAGGGAAATAGTATGCTTAGGGTTGTGTGTGCGTACACGCTAGTGTCTATATTTCATTTTGTTTTGTTTTTTAATGGCAGAATGTGGACAGTGACCTACAGGAGGAAAAAGTGGGGATGAAGAGTTCAGAGTTGGTTGACCCTAAAATTGGGTGGTCACGGGCAGATGAGGAAGAGGGAGAGTTTAAGTCAAAGATGGTTCTAGTTGTGGAATTTATAGTGGCAGAAGGAGAAGCTTAGAGTGACTTCAAGGTCATTGAATAGAGGGTAACACCATAAGCCCAGATTGAAAATTTAGAGAAGCATGGTGAGTTTTTCTATGAGTGGAAGACTGGGGGAGGGAAGTAATGAATTCTTGTCTTGGAGATGCTAAGCTTCAGGTTTATGCAGATTTCCAGTTGGCAGTAAGAGAGAAAGGTCTGGAGCTCCAGAAGGGTGTCTAGACTGAAAACTAGCTGGAGTCATGCAAATATGGGAAAGAAGTTGAGGTGATGGTGTTGGCTGAGATTACCCTGAGGCTTTGAAGCTGTGAGAGGAGAAACAGAGTTGGAACTTTGGAGAAATGCCAGCATTTGTAGCCCGAGAGCAGTGGGGAAACCAGAGGAGCAAGTAGAGAGGGAGGAGAATCTAGGAAATTGTGCTACTTTAGAAGCCAAGGGAGAGAGTGAATGTGTCACCTCTGTCAGGGATTTGCCCAGATGTTCTCTTTTCAGTGAGGTCCTCTGCAATGTCCCCATTTTAAGTGGTACTACTCAAACACAGCCCCGTCCCTTCTTATTTTTCTCCACAGAACCTGCACCACCTGTTATACTATGTAATGTCCCTGTCTGGGTTTCAAGGCTGTTCCCTTGAATTGTAAGCTCCAGGTGGGCAGGACTTTCTGCCTGGCACACATTGGCCCTCCTGTACTTGTGGAATGAACAAAGGCAGGATAAGAGATGAGCACCTTTATGCTGATATCAAAATGTGATAGAGCCTGACAGAGCACACCAGTTAGGAGAGATGCCAGACTGCAGGGGTGTGGAAGTGAGGGGAGCAGGGTGAGTGATGGAAACTGAGAGGATAATTAATTTCTTCCAGAAGTGTGGGATGGAGAGGGAAAAGACTGGGCAAGAACTGGAAGGAGTGGAAGATTGTTTGGGTTTTGTTCTCTCTTTTATTTTGATGAGGGACATTAGAGGGGAGCATGGAAAGATGGCGGGAGTGTGTTGTTGAGCAACAACTGACGAAGGTGTCTCTGAGAAAGGAGAAGGACAACGCCTTTCTGTTTAATTCAGAGGTTTGGAGGCCAGGCCTATGAGGGAATGCTTACACTGGCCTTTCTGTGCTCTCTGGCACTAGAATCTCTTTGGTCTCCAGGACTGAGGAGGGGGAGGGGACAGAGTAGCAGCGGGACAGGGGAAGACCTGAGATGCTGGTCCTGCCCGGCCCAGGGGGAAGAAGCCGCTCAGAGTCTCACCGTGCTATTTGGGTCTGAGGCTCCCACGTAAGGAGCTGGCGGTGGACATGGATAATGATAAGGGGGTGGAGGGTGGGAGACAAGTGTCAAACCTAAAAATGCCACCGGGAGTTTTGCTATTTTAAATATTTGCTATGCGACTTAAACGGGCAACGGGCAATTTAAAACGGTGTACAGTGCAAACAATGTCGTAATGGGCGCCTCCACATTGGGTAAACTCATTACCTGGGAGCTGTATTTGTGTAGGCTAGGGTCTGTACGTGGTTGGGCTGGCCTGGGGTGAGAGCGCTTGGGGTGAGAGGAGGGAGCCCACAAGCTACAGGGAGAAGATGGAAGAGTTGCAGATGCAGCTGGATCTGGAATGTGTGGACTGAAAGCACTGATGGGCATTTCTACCAGATTCCCCTTATTCCTGTGTAAATCCTTCATTTCTGGTGGTTTTGCAGCTTGGCCCAGCGTGCTCGGTTCTTTCCACCAAATGATGTCAGATGGCCACCTCCCTCGGTTCAGCCATCCTGGTTTGGGACCTTGAGGGACTCCCTTCTAAACCTAGCATGCTCATTGTCACCTTGCTTCCCTCTCTGCCTGGAGAGGTGCCATTCTCACCCCATGAGGTTAAGAGCTCAATGTTTTAATTTTGGAAGGAGCTGTAGGGACTGCAAGAAGGCCACGTCTGGGACCCATCCCATTTCCCTAAAGATCAAGAAGCCTGGTGCGGGGCCAGGCACCTGAGCCCTCAAAGCCTATGTGCTGATGCGCTGCTACCTGGAGCAAATGGGAGCCCAGTTCTCTGCCCACGTTGTCCAAAGGGCTGGTGCGACTCGAGTGGCCCCACGCCTCGCCGAGCCCTGTAAAGGCAAAGAGACAACCTTTATCGATGGGACTCCGACCTGCCTAGCAATTTGAGTCTAATCTCTCGGCTATTGTCACACCCCCAAGTTCCGCACGCTTGACCCGATACCCCCTGGAGATCGCCCGCACCGGGACAGCCTAGGACGCCAGCGGGTAAATTTCGGCCCCGCCCTCTCCACTTATAAAGGACTGCGTGGAGGTCAGAATTCCCCTCCCGGACCGGCGTTGGTTTCTCAGGGAGGGCAGGGCCCTGGCTGAGCGCCCCTCCTCCTGGCAGTTCCCCAAGCGGCTGAATTTGTGTCCTGAAGGGGCCGACACCGAACCCCGCCCCCCTGCGGTTAACTTTTGCATAGGTTCACTAGTGTGGTTAGAGGGGTGAGGGACACTATTTCTCTCCCAAAGTGTCATCATATTCCTTATCAGGAGTCCGAGGGTGTCCGCACATCCAGCAAGTGCCAGGAGCGAATACCTGAGGCTTTGAGCCAGGTCCAGCTGGTCCTTTGTGGGCTTTCTCATTGGCTGTCGGGCTCTCCAGCCATTTTCCTCCCCTATCCCCCTGACTTTGATTCCCTCCGTAGAAATCCGTTTGCTTGCCGATGGTTTCCGGCACCAACATCCCAGAACAATCCTTCTTCCTCTGCTTCCCCACCTCCCCACCCTGCCCCAGCCCTCGATTTACACATCCTAACCTTGCCTTTCAAAAAAAAAAAAAGTATACCCTTTTTTTGAAGTTACTTTCAAGTGCTTATACCGTCTTAAGCAATATTTCCTGTTCCCTATTGGTTATATACAGTTTCTCTACTTTCCAGGCACCATCTATTAACAAAGACAGCCCCTTTCTCTCCTGGATGCTACCACGTTAAGATCTTTCCAGGCTTTGCCAGAAATCATTTCTCCGATGATGCCTAAAAAAAATACAATTCTCTGGATACCCATGGCTGATGTTTTAAAAAATTAATATGGAATCTGCTATAGTACCTGTTTGCAGAAAGAAAATGGAAAAAAAAAAGGCAGAGGAAACTTGGGACAGAGGGTATACTACCTGTAACTATTTACAGGTAATATTTTTTAACAGTGTTGCTGCTGAAATTAATTTAACTAGGTAGTTAAACTCTTTTATTCTTCCACCAATAAACAAGGTTTAACATGACAAAAAGAGGGGTGATTTACTGATTTACTGCATTAAAGTACAAATCACCATGAAGTCCACAGTGACAGACACACTCGCATTGTAACATGGGGGTGAGGGCGGATCTTTCGGAATAAAACATGGAGTTGGACTCTTAAATGTGTTGGCCAGGAGCTGCTTCCTAAGCAAGCGATCAAAACCCTGGTAACGAGTAACCAGGAGCGCCCCTTAAGCTCGAATCCGGTCTTTCTGGGTGTTTGCACATCTAAATAAATCTAACGATTTCCCCACCGCTCTGCAAACACTGATGCTCCCCGCCCGCCGCCGGACTCCTCTCCCTCCCTCGCCTCTCCTCGATCCCCGCTGCCTCTTTAGCCCACCCCAGTTTCCCTCCCTGGAGTGACACCACTGCCCAGAAGCTTTGGTCCTCCTGGACTGTTTGGGAGAGCCTCCGCCCCAGCCGTCTGTACCCACCCCTTCGCCGTGTACCTTCCCTTCGCTCCTTGGGTCTCGGCCAAGCTCTCCTGCCTGGTTTCGGGCACGACGCGTTCATTTTTCTCATCGTCGCTCACACACACCCACCCAAAAGTGGCGGAAAGGGAGGTGGGGGTGGTTGGTTGAGGAGGCCAAACTGGGGGAAAGGGAAAGGAACCTGCTGGGGGAGCCGGGGACGCGGGTGGCGCTGGCCGGTGGGCGCCCGGGCCCGGCGGAGGCCTGGAAGCGCCAAGCTGTGCGGGGGCGAAGGGCCGGGGCGCTCCCGGCACCCTGGGAGCAGGCAGAGGCCTCCTCGCGTCTGGAATCTGGTCTTCCCGAAGGGTGCGAAGCCTGCGCTTGGGGCCAGCAAACGTCTTTATTCTAAAATTGTGAAGTTCTCCCAAGTCGGCTGGAAACAGCCCGGGAACGGCCTCCCGACCCAAATCATTCGAAAATCCCCGAGCTGGGCTCGGGGTTAAGTATTGGTTCCGAACCCCAGCGCCAGCCTCTGCTATTCGTTGTCTCCGGTTGCGGCCTCATTAGTATGTGCCTACGAGGAGGAAAATAAGACTTCCCCGCAGGTTACTAAACGGCCGGCCTGGCGCAGGTTAACAGGGGCCTCCCTCGCCCTCTCCTGCCCCTACCCCCACACCTTTTAGGGAACCTTTTGCTTTCACGGAGCATTGCCTCCTCTATGTTTGCGGCTGAAATCGCCGCCACACGCTTTTGTCTGGGTTAATGTTTTATAAGGCACTGGCTGCCCTCCTCTACCTGCCAGGCTTTCCTGACCTAATCCTAGGGCTGAGCTCGCCCTTCAGCCTTCCCAGGACACCTTCTGAAGCCCGGGGTCAAGGGTTCGGCCTCCCGAAAATCCTGCAGTGGGCCAGAGACCCCTCTCCCCGGACCCCCACTCCTCCAGCCGGCGGTGATGCGCTCCCGCACCCAATTTCAGTTGGCGAGGGGGGTAAGCTGAGATTTCGTTTCTGCACTTGACCTACCGCAGAAAATTCACAAATCCTTTGATTGTCTGTTTAAAATGAGGAGGAAACCAGCTCCCTTTGCGGCAGGATTACAGTGGGAACAAGATCTAAAGATTCTCTTGTAATTCGGTGAGGCCGAGGGAACGGGGTTTTGCAAAGGAGAAAAGGAGCTCTGCGAGGGAGGCGATAACTAAATCGGGTTTTAGACAAAAGGATTTTCCCCAGCTAAAGTGGCCGAAGACAAAGGAAAACATAATCTATTTTGGAAGATTTCCAAGATATGCCACATTAACCTTAGCAGATAAATTTTGCTTGTCCCCTCCCCGCTCTTTCCTTAAAGTCTGGTTTACCATATTTACATAAGTAGTATTAGAAGGGATGTATCTATTATGGATCTAAAGGGCTAGCTCACATTTCATGTGAAAACCCCGGGCGAAGTTTCACTCTTACCCTCAGTGCTCGGTTGAGGCATTTCCATTTAAATACCCCCTGACCCAAGGATTACCTCAATGGACTGACTGCACGGGTTTTGTAATTTCCTGAAAATGAGATTTCGATTTATAAAACAAGAAACCAATTAGTAACCAAATGAGGCGAAGTAGATCCACTAAAATTGACCTAATCCCACAGGCACAATTTAGGCCCGTTCTTGGCGAATGAATGATGAGCCCCAGTCTAGCGTGAGCGCAAAGCATCATCCAGCTGTGTTATTACAAGCAGCAAAAATAAATTGATCGAGCTTTTCCTTCGGAATGAATTTCATACCCTTGACAAAATATAGATTACAGACCTGGCATCATTGCCTCCTTCACTCAGACAGGAAGAGGAGGAAGAGAAGAGCTTGGTCTACTGTTCTTTTCCCCTTTTCTTCAATAAATAAACTATATCTCAATAGAAACGTGTCCTCCTTATAGTAGTTCCCAGAAAGCTTCATCTGACTGACAGATCCCGATATACCTTTTAGGCAATATGGGAGTGGGAAGGGGACTGGAAGAGCTGTCCCAGGATCTGACCACAACTTGGTGACTGAAGTGGGAAAAGCCCTCCCAGTTACTGCTCCTAACATGGGGTCCTGGAGGGACTTGTCTCAGCCACCTGGGCTCCTTCCACCACCCCTGTCCAGCAACTTAGTGGTCTTCCTGTTAGGGCTTCAGGGGCCTCAGAAACTGCTCTCTGGGGAAGAGAGGGGGAGATTGGGGGCCCTTAGACAAGCCCTTAGACCGCCAGGAGCGGTCACTGGAGAGAAGGCTGCTTCCTGAGTTTAGGCAAACCCACCCTCAAGCCTCGGGCGCCATGACCCTCCGGGCTTGAGTCCCACTCCGGCCACCTGGCGGGTGTGGCAGACCCCCTAGGGCAATGATAGCAGCGCCCGGCCGGGCTTTGTCCCTCGCAGCAGCCTGGACCCTACAGTGTGCTTCCCGGACTCCCCTGTGTGTTCTGCAATCCGCAATGGCAGCGAGTGCCCTGCTCCCCCCTGCGTGCCTCTGAGACCCCTGGCCGCGCCCCGGGAATCCACTAACGTTAGTTATAAATCTGGGGTGGAGACTAACGGTCACAGCATTGACTGTCTCTGCACCCTTGCTGCGCTCTGGCCCTGAAGCTAGGGCTTCCAAGTGGGAATGGAGCAGGCCAGCAAAGCTGGCCTTCGGCGTCATAGGCTGCCGCGAAGAGAACAGGAACTAAAGGGTTTCAGCCTAATCCCAACTAACGCTGGGACGAATATGCACGCGGGGTTGACAACAGTGCCTACGTGACGCTGAAAAACGTCAAGTGGTGTCGCCCCAGGGCTCCAGGTCTTCAAAAGTGGCCGGGAGGGGCAATGCCACCGCCCCAAAGGCAGGCGCGGGCGGGCGGGCGGGGTTGTCCCGCTGTTCAGGCGTGTCCGGCGTGTGTTGCATTTTGCGGCCGGACTGGACCGCCGCACTACGGTCCGCTCCGGCAGGATCTCGACTTCAGGTTTAAACAACAGACCGACCTTGGGGCAGTGGCCCGGGCAGCACGAACCACGGAGGGCGCACGCCCGCACCGGCCCGGCCTCTGCTTGGGCAGGCGAGCTGGAACGTCCTCGAACCTTGGAGGGCAGAGACCTGGTCTGGACCGTGCGGAGATTCCAGCTGGCGCCCCCTCGGCTGTGGCCCTCCCGCGGCCGGGACAGAATGGGCCTCACCGCGCCAACCTGGCCTGCGAGTAGCAGCATACAGGCTTCTCCCCGCTGCGTGCTTCGTTGCGTACCCGAGCGCGGCAGAAGTTTCTACAAGGTCTCTGTCTCCGGTCTGTCCGGAGCCACCGAGGTCGAGCGTCTCAGCGCCGGACCGCCTCCCGGATGGGGGCTCCACGCAGAAAGTTTGCTCGGCACTTCTCGAACAATGTTTTAGTACTAAGTAGCAGCCCCCTTGCTAAATACTTGAGGGTTGTCCTCCCCCCCCACGCAAAATTTAAAATTCCATGAATCAGAGACCGGCAATGGGTCTCTAACATCATAAGGTGTTAGTTGGCTCCAAACCTCATTCTCTTGAGAAATACCTGGGCCGACATAGAGAAATGCAGCCAGAATCCGTGGGCTCGAATTGTGTCCACTTTTGTGTCTGCAAAAGCTCCAAGCTGCCGAGATTTCCCCCAGGTTTGAAAAATAACTCCCCTAGAAATTATATTTGTCCTCTGGAAATTTAGTGTGATTTTAGCTTCATGTGTGTGGTTGTACCCTGCTTAAAAGCAACTTGCTATAGCTTGTAATGCCCTGTTTTGCTGTTGTGATTTTTATTAGTGACCGCTCCCTTTAAAGAAAAAAAAAAGTATATTTTTCATTGATCTGATCTACAATCTCTAGCACATAAATCTGCCTTGCAAATGCTCTGTACGGAGTTTAGTTCTGCACTCTACATTTTAAGTCAACATCAAAACTGGAATTAAACAGAGAAAACCAGCGTGGGGCGTAAACTGGGCTTAAAGGCTTTTAAATGAGAAAAACTTCTGTAAGAAAATAAACATGGAAACCTAATGCTCAATCATTTCCCCGAGCAGCAAGAAAAACAGCCTTAAATCACCCATCCACGTGGGAAATGGGGCCTCTTTTTCTCTTTCAGTTCTGGGCCTCAAAAAAAATATATAAGGCGATTAAGGATTTCAATCTCTAGGTGAATATTATAGAAAGGGTCTGTGGAGGTTTGTTTCATCATCCTTGTCCTTCCAGCCTTTGTAGAGATTCCCTATCCTGCACAGTTACTAATTTCAATTCTGATTATTTTTATTTTCCTAAGACATCTTTACAGTGAAATGGTAGTGTGATGTTACCAAGATTCCCAATGGCTATAGATTTGAAAACATGTCTGATCCTTTCAAAGGTTGTTCAGCAAGCCACTACACCCCCAGCCAAAACTGTATTATATCTGGATAACAGATAGATATGTCTTTTTAGTTGAATTTGTCTTATTTTGCACACAAAAGCACACCATCTCTCTTTTTTATCCTGCTTTTCTAGCTTTGGTAACACTAAAGACATACATTTCTCAAGTTTTTTCTTTGCAAGGTCATTTCAGAATGGAATATGCTGCCAATGGCAGTCTTAATGATTTCACAGTAATCTTTCCTGCATTTTTTTTAAGTATGAAGCCACCGATCTATTGCTTTATTTTTAGATATTCCAGCCACCCATATCCTGTTCCTCTGTTCTCATTTTTCTTTCAAGAGCTCAATTTTATCTACTCAGATAAATGAAAGTTGAAGTTTGCCCCCAGACAAGGAATCTACAGGCACCTGGGGGAGGTAGGAACTATACTTAATTATGGGGCATTAGCTATATTTTAAGAATTTGTTTATTTTTTCAATAAGTATGGAAAGATTTGTTTGTTGATTTAAGTCTTTTGATATTAATAAGTACTGTAGATGAAATGTAATCTGAACCAAAATAGTGGAGTTTTATAGTCATTGTTGTGCCTATAACTGAGATGTCATCAGATTTATAATTATTTTATATTATATACCTTGCAAAATCCCTATGTTATATGTGACAGAATGCTTACCATGATGAAATAGCTATCCTTAGAACAAAATGTAAGACCTATATGTTCTGGAATGGGATCAAGATAGATGTAAACATGAACTACATCTTCAAAATCTTTCCATTTCTCATTACTGAAAAGGATTACTTCCACAGAAAGCACCTAGTTTCCCCCACTGCCATGGACCCAGTCTTGTCTACTCCCTGTCTTCACTGCACAGCTGAACCCAAATCTAGCACCCTCTGCAGGTTGTGCCTGGTTTTGCTGCTTGTGATTATTCCACTCCTTTGAAAGATGTTGGGACTTGGGGAGGTGGGGAGTGTTGTTATCGTTTAATATTTTAAAGGGCTCTGTCTGGGTTTTGGATTTTTGAAGCTGGTCTATCCTCCAAAATTAAAACCTCATCCCTAGGAGCCAGCTGTTGGGATGACCCTGTCCAACTCACCGGTGGAGACTGCCAGTGAGTTATGAGCTCAACAGTAGCTGGAGAAATAAATGATGTGCCCAGAGTTCACACATCGTCCATCCCCTCCTCCCCATAAACTCACACTAGTCCGCTGGAGAAGGGAGAGGGGAGGGGCCCGGGCTCCGGAAGAAGGTGAGGGGCTGCAGAAAGCACAGTCGCCTTAAAGTAGCCACAGGGGATCCGCCCGGCCACCAAGGGGACCCCAGAGGAAGTCTTCGCCAGTGCTCACTTTAAAAATAAGAAGTTGGCTAAGAGAGTTTACTTTCTGTTCCTCCTATTTATCACGCGATTTATAATTTGCGGAGTTAGCACTTAAGACAGCTTGCTCTCTTAGAAAACAAAACCAAAACAACAAAAACCAGCCCGAAACCCTCCGGGCCGCGCCAGACGGGGATCTGCGCGACAAAGACGAGCGCCCCCAGCCCGGCAACTCCCTGGGCGTCCCCAGCCCTCTCTCTGCGCCCGCCGGGGAATGCCGATCCCCTATTCTTTTCCTCCCTCGATTACCCGGAGCTCCACAAGCAGCACCATATGCTTCTTCTGATCAAACAGCGAGCGACATCGGCACAGATAATTGACGAGACCCGCTAGAAATCACGCAGAAAGGGAGCCCACTGAGACCACAGGGGCTGGCAAATCACTGCTAATAATCCTGTTAGGAACAGGGCGGCCAGCCGAGTTCGCAATAGCTTTATTTTTATAAAGTAGGCGCTGACAGTATAAAAGACAACGAGATCTCTTTAAAAAAAAAAAAAAAAAAAAAACAGAAGGCAGTGTAGCATAATAGTACTTTTCCCACCAGCAATTCTCAGCACAGTTTGAATGGGAAATATGGTTTTTACTATATAAGTGCCCCCTTTCTTTCTTTTTTTCTTTTTCTTTTTTTTTTTAACTTTTCAGTAACTTTAGGTTTTGATTCCTCTCCTCCTGTGGTTTCCAGGGTCCAGTGAGACTGTTCAAAGAACTGCTTTAAAACAAAACAACTATAACACTACATGTAGTTCTCTGGTAAAATTGAACTATAATTTGAAAGTTTTCCTTTAGTGCCCCTGACTAATTTGTCGACATGTTTTGCGAGATTTTTGATTCAGATAATAACTTCTAGTCAAGATCAAACAAAGTGAAACTCTGAGCCCGATAATGGCTATTTCCTTCCCATTTCCTTAAAAGAAAACAATAGACCCCAAACACCCAAAATCAATAATAACATAAACCTCTGTGGGTCAAATAAGACATTCTGGCTTGTAAATAAACAGGGTTCTTTCTCTTGGAATTTTTTGTTTGTTTTGTATTCTCTCCTTTATATTTCCCAATCTCTCTCCTCTAGCAAAGATACATCTAAAATACTTTTAAAAATCTGTACATATTATTTGAATGTGGGTAAAGGATGGGGAAATGGAAGAGAGAAGTATTCTTTTCCTAGTGAGTATATATGATTTTATACAGGACAGAGTTCTTTGAAGGCTGCTCTGTCCTCACACAGTGAATCTTAATCATCTAAATACATGTTTTAAATCATGACCAGCTCAGCTGTTCTTCCTCTAGGCCTTAAAAGACAATTTTCCCAGGACCCATTTGCCAACCTGCCTCCTAGAAGATAGTTTCCAAGCCGGCTAGTCCTCTTGATTCAACCTTAAGTATTTGGGTCCTAGCCTATTATCTCAGAGATAATATCAAACTCAGAGTTGCAAATCAGGAAGCCCCAGAGTTTCAGAATCTGTGAGTGTCTCAAAAACTCAGAATAAATTTGCTATAAGCAATCAAGAGACTGGGTAAATTCAGGACAAATTTGTTCCTAAATATGCCTGCTTCTCTTCTGTAGAATTATAAACTTAGAAATTATTATCTAGCTTAGCTAGCTCCATGTACATGGGTCTATCTATATGTAGCAAAAATACAAGAATTTGGCAATGTCCCTGCCTTCTGCTAGATACGATTCTAACAAGAGGAATTGAAAGAAAGAAAGTCATGTTTGGATTACTTGTACTTTCAGTGGAGCTCAGTATCTGAAGTGTTGACAAAAGCACTGTTGGGCTGCATCCCAACCAAACATATCAGATGGATGGGAGAGAAAGTATTAATGGGGAAGTAGAAAGGGCCACAAAAAGGCAACAGGAATCTAAGTTCAGAGAGGTCCTGAGTCAAGCAGCCATGCTAAACTTCCCTTTGCAGAGAGTGTGTACGTATGTGTGAATGCACTCTTCTGTTCAGTGGTGTAGGCTCACTCACTGGCAAACCTCTACAGCTTCTGCCTTTGAAATTCCATCTGGGCAGAGTCACTTACCTTCTGGGAACACAACTCTCATTTTGAGATAGCTGGTGGTGAGTCTGATTATGGATGCTTTGTCCAGCTGCGAGGTGATAGCTGAGGGCAAAGGCAGTAATTTAGCCAGTTCATAAAATTCACTGTTTTCCTTCTCCCTCCTAGTCCGGGCAGCATTTTTGGACTTCTCTTTCATTGTGTCTCGTTCTCCCTTTCTTCTTACAACATAAGCTCCACAGATTCATCCAAAAGCAAAACCGAACTCTCAAGTAGAGATCATATTGGCAAAACCATAAAGCATACTTTGAATGAAGAGACGGAAGTCTTTGCTTCAGTGCACTGATGTCAGTGAAAGACCAACGCAGAGAAGAGAAAATTATTTTCTTTAAAAATACGGGACGCGAATGTAGGAAAGTTGTTGATCCACGGCAATCTGGACAATCCTAGGAGTCTCTGGGTATCAAATACCGGCGGGACCCCTGAGAAGCCAGCCTTTTCTTCTGTTCGGCGCGGCAAAACCCGGTCCCCCCAAAATCGACATAATAATCCCCGACGTTTGCTCTTCAGTCCCGAGGCATTTGAGGCGGCTCCGAGCTCCTTTGGAAAGAACTTGGGAAGAACAGGAACGCCGGACAACTCTATCAGGCCACTGTGAAGACAACAGCATCAGAGCGTAAGGGATCTGCAGCTCCGCAATCACCCATACACTCCCCGGAATTCCGAAAAACAGCCGGAAAGGGCCTTAGCGCGCCTTAGCGCGCCTCTCCAGGCTCCGCGTTTGTTCGTGCGTGTTTGTTTGTTTGTTTGTTTGTTTAAGATATGGAGGAATCAGCGGCGAGACTGAGCCCCCTGCAAATAATGCTCGCATTCCCTCCTCCATGCCAACCACATTCTCCAGCCCCCTGGGAAGTTGCCCAAATAACAAAAATGCATATTTTTTAAGACACTTAGAAGACCCTCAGTCGCCAGTCCCCGTGCCCGCGCGCAGGCCAGTCGCACGTCCCAGAAAGCAGGGTTCCACAAATCAGAATTCCTCCACAGTGCTCAGGCCGCGTTTCAGGCCCCCCAGTTGGGCAGATCTGGAATTTGGCTATCTCTCTGACTTGGGTCTCAACTCTCAGGGATTCCACAAAAAGTGGCACTTACGCATCAAGTCCCTCGGGACTCCCAAGGCGACCCAGGGCTCTCCCTGCCCAGAGGGAGCGGCAACACGCCAGGCACGGCAGCGCCAGGTTAACAGGTGGCACATTCATGACAGCCCCTCGCAGGCACGGGGAGGGGGGCGGTGGGAGGTTTACCGGCCTCTCCCGGTCCGCCGCAGAGCTGCGGGTGCCTCTGGGCGGGCGCAAGGTGTCTTCGCTTCACCTACCTTCAGTCCCCGCCGGCGGCAAAGGGTGCAGAGGCGCCCACCTCTTAATTGTACTCATGCCTACCATCCAACTCCGCCGGCCTCTCGGCTTCCCACCCGCAGAGAAGAGCGGAGCGCGTCCTGGCTCCCTTTTCTTTTCTCGGTCATGAATTGGGGGAGCGGTGCGTGGGAGAAGGGGGGGGGGATGCAGGCTTTGGGACGGGTGAGGTGGTTTTAGAATCCTCCTCCTCGGTAGTTGCTACGAAGCCAGTATTATTCCTAATTGGAAGCCGAAAACGCCCCCCTGTAACTTCTTTATAGCTCACGGGGTTTAGCTTCAACTTCACTCCCGGGCTCCCTCTCTCCCGCCCTCTCTTACTGCCACTCACAGACTTCCGCGCGTCCAATTGGCTCGGCCTGCCGCGGGAAGAGGCGCTCATTGGCCGGCCGGGCTGAGTGACGCGAGCACGACCCGAACCACCCCCTGCGCGCCCCGGCTCCTGGCTCGCCTCTCCGCTACCCGCGTGGCTGCAGCGCTCCGGACGAGCCCTGGGCACGGGTGTCGGCAATGCCCGGCAGCGGCCGCTGCTCCCGGCTTCCGGGGGCCTCGCGGGTGATGTGCAGGACCCTCGCTTCCCGCTCTCCCTGGGGTCGAGTGGCTACGCACCCAGTCCCGAGCGCTGGCCCCGCTGTGCCCCGCGCGTCCGAAAGCGGCGGGCGGCGGCCTAAGGCCGCAGAGGTCGAGCCGGGGCACTGGGGCTCCTGGCGACGAGGCTGGAGTCGCCCAGACTGCGGGCGCGAGTGGCCCAAAGGCCGAGTTCGCGGCCGCGCCATTCCCATTGGCAAGTGGCGGGGCCCACTGCTTGCACCGGCCGGTGTTGGGCTTTCTCTCTCTCTGTCTCTCTATATACACCTGTCTTTAAATTAATCCCAAAGAGGAGAGTGTCTTTCGAAATGGCTCGAGTTTGGGGGCTGATTTGTTCACCGTGGAAAGCTCAGCCGCGGGGTTGTCTTATGGGGGGGGGCAGATAGGGGACTCTAGAGGAAAAGACGTTAACATTTCAGCACAAAATAGAATTAGAGTGATTGATACATAGATACCTCACAACAATCTGTCAGCTTAAAGGTGAGTGAAGATTTTTTTGTTGGGTTTTGTTTCCGGAAACCCAAGTCCAACGTAATATCCTTACGAAAGGATACATTCTGCATCAATACATTTACAACATTCACAGTTTCCCCCAACAGGACCCACTTAAACAAACGCTTGTAAGTACTCTCGCTGACAAATTAAGACACCCTCTGATTTGAATTGCTTTTTTTCCTGTCATCTGAAGAAAGACAACAGCTAGCAACGGGGGAAAGCTGTCTTGCCCCCCAAATAATTACTACTACTTGGAATCACTCCCTACAAAGGCGTTTCTCCGCTTGTTTTTTGGTGCTGCTGGTGACCACGATTCTCCTGGACATACACTCGGAGGCAGGTGTTTCAGCCGCGGTAAAAGACAGGAAGAACGCCAGTGATGTTGCACTCATCCTCTCCTTTGTGGCGATAATTTTTGCTGAGAAAACATACACTCTGAAGAAGGGTTGTGCCATTTTTCTGATATTCCGAGCAACTTTAAGAGTATTTGTTCAAAAATGCAGACATTTGCCACCTCCTTGCCGCCCGATGGCAGTAAGCTCGCAGAACGACAACGGGAGCTTTCTGGGGATATTTACACATCTGGGAAGCACCTGGCAAGAAGAGGTGAACGGTCTGGATAGAAGGAATAAGACAAAATGGAACATATAGATTTTATAGGTATTTCAAAACTGGAATCTGGCTAATGGGCTCTAATCTAGAAGGAGTCATTTCCCCAGAGTCTGTGGCCGCTTAGAGACCTGGCTCTGGGAGGGTTCCAACCTCCAAGCGCTACACTCCAAAGGAGTAAGGATACTGAGAGATGTGGTGCCGCTCTCTTACACACGACACTCCAGTAAGACCAGATAAGATCAAGTTAACTACTGCATTTAAAGACAGAGGGTGTGTGTTTGGGGCCGGTGAAAAAACTTCCCTGGCCCTTCTCCCCCACCTTCCCACCAGCCCCAATCTGGACAGATCTTATGGGTAAATGGAGCGGCCAGGCGCAGCAATGGCACTTAAGAGTTAAGCAGTTTTCTATTGCGACTTTGCTCTGGAAAGAATTTCGGTTAAGTCAGTGGTTACTTAAACCCTACCTCTCCTTCAACGACGTGCAGGTGTGTTAGTGCTTCATTAGGGTCTGAAACCCTTGCCCATGGCAGAGACACCCTGGGGCGTCAGGAGGTGCTCTGCTCCCCATACAACGGAGCGT
This sequence comes from Mellivora capensis, assembly GCA_004024625.1. Lineage (NCBI taxonomy): Eukaryota > Metazoa > Chordata > Mammalia > Carnivora > Mustelidae > Mellivora > Mellivora capensis. The sequence goes on from PISX010002310.1 coordinate 94,774, forward strand.
TTCACCGGAAGAAAGGCAGTATTTTCCTTTCGGAAGGAAAATGGGCAAAATGAGCGGGTAGGTCTTCACACCAAAGATGACATCCTGGGGGGCCCAGCGTGCTGTTCCTGCGCCCCAGTGAAGCTCAGTAGTCGATGAACCGAGTAGCTGTTTAATAAACAAAGTGAATGCACGGCCTTGTGGGGACGGGCCCCCTCGCTAAGTCCTCCGCACACAACTGTCTGAGCCGCGTTTACCGAGTGAGTGAATTAGCATGGCGACGTAACACCTGTTTTTCTAATCTTTGAACCTAGGCTGAAGCCGGAATGCGGCTCCAACGTGCCCTCCCCCGCCCCGGTGCAGGGACCCGGCCTCGCACCCTTCCGGCGACCCCGCCCGCGGGCCCAGCCAGAGCGTCAGGCCAGCGAGGGGCGTGAACCACAACCTCAGGTGCCTCCCACGCGTTCTGAGAATTTGCGTTCGCCTCTAGCGTGAGAAATTTTAAATTTATTTCTTGAGTTTGAGAAGCTAGTCCTACCCACCTCTTTGACAAAAAGTAAGAGGGAAAGGCCATGAAAGAAAGAAATGGGTGCATGCGACCCACCAACACCAGACCAGAATCCTAAGAGCGTCTAGGCCGCTGCCTCCTTTGCGAGTACCTCTGGCCCTGGGGCACCGTCAGTGCCACCCAGGAACGGCTTCCTAAAGCGGGAAGAAATCGCGGAGCCTGTTTGTAAACAAAACACCTTCCTCCTTCCCTAGGCCCAGGAGGGCAAATAGCAAAATTGTACCCTGGGAGTCGCTTCTACCACGGAGGCGACCCCAGAGGCTGCCCGCATGGAGCCCTCCTTTAGCCCGTTGGGACACCACGACCTGCGGGCTCCCAAGGCTCTAGACTAGGGGGCAAGGCGTGCCCGCTGCGGCGGATCTGAGAACCAACGCTCTGTGCGTGCGGAGTGTCGCGCGCGGCGCGCTCCCGGACCTAAAGGGGTGGGGGGGCTCTGAGGGCCGCCGGACCCCTCCCAACACCAGGCAAAGTCCAGACTAAAGACTCTGGGTTGGGAAAGAACCAGAACGCTCAGCGGAATTCGGGTGCACACTCCGGGGTTGGGTTTTAGCGTGCCAGTCCCGACCTGCGCGCCCTGTGATGCTGACCGTGCTCGGGCACAGACTTCTATCCTACCTTCTGGTAACTGCTCTCTGTGCCCAGCTGCTTGAGCATCTTAGCAAAACTAGAGTGATTTCTGTCTCCCCTTCCTCGCTCCCATAACACACTTTTTGTTTTGTTTTTACAGACTACTGGGAACGCATACATGTGCTTTTGCTCGCTTCCACATCACATGTACACGTTTGTGCAAAGTACACGTACGGATTTTGCTCAGTGGCCAAGGTCAGGATGAATGATACACTTATTAGTAATCAAGATGCAACATCCGAAGATGGTCACCTAAATCTCTCAGTATGTTATACCCAGATGTTCACTCCCTACCACTGAGAAGAATTTATCTAGGGAAATATTGATGTCTAAGGAAATACTAACATTTTTCTTCTTCCGTGTACATAAGTGAATCCTGCTGTAGCCTCATTTTATTATCACATTTAGACAGCCTGATGTTGAGGAGCAAACAAGGGCTCCTTAAAACTTCGACCTGATGGGACACCTCAGCTAGAAAACAAAGAATAGAAGGAAACTCCAAAAAATGGCCATATTTAATTTTTTAAAAATTTATGGTATATGTCACTTGTTTGATCAGGATGTTTTGTAAAGCATGAGATTTTATGCAAAACAAAACAGTCCTTTATGAGACACTACTTCTGAGGTTGCCTAACTGAATTGACCATTGAAATGTCCAAAAAATTAGCTTCAATGAGTACACATTAAAAAAGAAAGAAAAAAAAGGAAAGGAGAAAAAAGAAAGAGAAAGAGAGAAGGAGGGAAGGAAAAGAAAGAAAGAAAAGGAGGAAGGGAGGGAATATAAGGGAGAAAGAGAGAGAAAGGAAGGAAGAGGGGAAGAAAGAAAAAGAAAGGCACCAACCTGAAAAATGAGAGTGGTGAATTTTATGGAGTTTTTCTAAGTAATCTGGATAATATTTTGTAACCAGGTTTTGAAACCATAGTCTAATACAATCTTGAATTGATCACAGAGAAACAAGAGTACTTCTTAAACTGTGCACACTTCAAAAGAAATGAATTATTCAAACATTAACAGTAGCCGGAAAGCGCTGATGATGTGCATTCTGTGGACAGGAGCAGGGGGCTGTCTCTAAGGGTGCCAGCATTTTTTACACTTTGTTGTTGTTGTTGTTATTTTTAGCTGGGGATGGTGTGTGTGTGTGTGTGTGTGTGTGTGTGTGTGTGTGTGTTTCAGCATACCTGGGCACAAGAGCATGACCAAAATGTTCAAAAGCTGAAGATGAACGTTGGTTTGTGACTTTGGGTTGAGAGACACTTTGATTCCTAAATCGGTTTCTGATTTTCAGACCAAAACATGCTCTCTTGCACCTCAGGAGTGGATCCCAGGCCGGGCTGGAGAGCAGGTGGCCGCAAGGGGACGGAATGGGGTCAGTGGCCTCCATAAGGGTGAGGGGCATCAGAACTGTGTGGACCTAGAGGGCATGTGTTTCACTCTCGTCTGGCTTTGAGAGCTTCTGAATTAGGCTTCTGGAGAGTTTTCCCCTTCTCCGAGCCCCAATTTTGTGTCTATTCCTTGGCACCTATGAACCCAGGGACTGTATGGGGAACGCCTAAAGAGGAATCCTTAGCCCTGCACGGTCTAGGAGGAGTAGGCAAGGCATTCTCATGAGGCTGATCTCTACAACAAATGACCAGCTTCCAGACCAGGGGGCGGAGCGTCAGGGTCACCTGCGGGTAGGAGGTGGTGGCAGAATGTGGCTTGAAAATAAGGACTTTCGGACCCCACTCTGCTTTAGAAACTGGAAATCCGTAAAATGTGGGAGGGGAGAGAGGGTGGCCCAAAGACAAAGCAGCTCTGAGAGCTGAAGGAGCTGGGATGAGAACGACCTCAAAAGGAGGGGCTCAGGCTTCCCCCTCCCACCGTGCAGTGAGAGTGGGCGGGCTCAGGGACGCCCCACAGAAGTCTCTGAGTCTCCAGGTTCTGAGTCTTGAGTCTCAACAAAGTGCTGCCTGTGCCTATCCTCCTTCTGACGTCATCCTAGGATTCCGGGGGAAGTAAGTTTGTGCTCGCCTGGGCCCTGGACCAAGTGCCTTTGGCATTTGGGCACATTCCTGAGACCCACCGTCCTCATCATAATTTCTGGGCCCCAGGGACATGGAAATTTACGCTCAAACATCTGGGCACCCTTGCTCCTAACTCCGTGGTTTTGGAATTGCCTGGAGGGCCTGTTAAAATACATATTGCTGGTCCCTACTCTCAGGGTTTACGATTCAGCAAAGCTGGGCTGGGACCCAATAATTTGGTTTTCGAACAAGCTCACAGGTGAGAACCATGGCCTCAGTTTGCTTTTTCTTAGCTTGTTTGCGGAGGAGAAGACTGGAGGGGAAAGTGATAGACTTGTGCCAAGTGGGACCTTGGGCATATGGTATAAAATGATATGACTGTCTATTTGAGGTCCAGGTGTCAGGCTCATAGCTGTGATAGAATGGGGTCCCTGAAGATAGGTCATTAGGATGCCTCCTTAGGAAAGATCCTGAGATAATGGCCTCAAGATGAAGGCAAGGAGGCCTAGGAACCCAGCCAGGCCACACTTCAGTGGGGAGTTTGGCCTCAGAAGGGCAGGGAAGTTCAGGGCATCCTCAGAAGGTTCCAGGGTTCTAGCTGGGCTACAGAGAAGAAATCCAAAGGGTTTGGGTCAATCAACCAGGAGTAGGGCATATTGGGAAAATAGCAGATAAGCTTTGGTTCTCCTTTTAGCACAGAAACCATTCCCTAATTGTGCCAGAGTACATTAAACATAAAGGGCCCAAGACGTGTGTAGCATCGGTACAGAGGGCTGTCCTTGCAGGAGCAGGCCCTGCAGATACCCATTGGGTCTGGGAGGTCTAGGCCTCCCCCCAAGTGGCAAGTGCTCCCTCCTGTGCAGGGCCCCATCAGGACATTATGATTTGTCAGTCCCTGGGCACTTCTGTCATGTTTTTAATGGGTCCTTTCCTCCATAACAAAATGCAAGATTATATTTTACAAACTGTGTCATTCAGGCTGATTTCATTATCATATATTCATTATTCTCATATTTATCTTTTTCTCTGATTGTAAAAGAAATTAAAATTAAAACATCCCATGAACCTCTAAAACTCTCATGGGCGCCATGCACTGTGCCAACTGTGACAAATGGATAAGTCAGTTGCTGTCCTTGGGCACATCGGGAAGGATGAGGACGCTGCGCGTGCCTCTTCCCAGCTGTGGCTCCTAAGCCTCTTTAGGAAACCCAGAGAGAGGGATGAGGCTTTCTCTCTATGAGCCACTGCTCTACTCCTACTATGAAACTGGTTGGCTCATCCGTGCTCCCACGACAGAGTCCCTCCACCTTGCTTTAGTTATGTCCGAAGTAGTATCCTAAAAAACTGAGTGGGAAAAACGAACAGGTTATCAGCACCATTTCTTAACACCTGGCCAGCTTCACTTTTACCCTTACTTGGGTATCAGATCATTAAGTGAAATCCAATTTTAAAATGTTATGCAAACCAAGTGAGTGCACCTTTGGGCTATCAGTCGGTATCTGCTGCTGTACAACTCTTTAGTTTTTTATTATCTTCTAGAGTTGCTTACGCATATTTAAGCAAACATTAAGATCGATCTTTTATATATCGTTCTGCACCTAGATATTTTCAACTTCCATAAAACTTACTTATATCTCCCTTTCTTAAACATCTGTATGGTAGTCCATTTTAAGAATATATTACATCCATATAATTTCTTTAACCTGTCATTCATTGAGGGCATTTTGATCATTTCCCATCGTTGCTATCGCAAACAATGCAGCAACGAATAAACTGCACAGGTGTCATTTACCTGTGTACAAACACAACCACAGGGCAGATTCCCAAAAGTGGAGTTGCTAGATCAAGGGTAGGTAGATTGGTAGCCCTAGCAGACAGGGGCAAACTGCCCTCCGCAGGAGCTGTGCAGTTGACTCTTCCACTAGCAGTGTGAGAGGGTGACTGGTTCCCAGCCTTGCAGTGAATGACGTACATTGTAACTCCTCTCTCTCTCTCTCTCTCTTTTTTTCTTGGCCTATCTGATAGGTGAAAAAAAATCAGTCTACTTTTGTTCTTCTCTAATTATGGAAGTTGAATATCTTTTCATACCCGGAGGGTCTTTTGAGTTTCCCTCCTGTGAATTGTCCATAAACATTTGAAGGTGAGGCCCTCTTGGCTCTAGAGTGAGTCGAGGTCCTGGGGCAGGAGGAAAAGCTGGGACTTGACTCTTAATGAAGATGAGTGTTTCTTGAACCCCTGGCAGAGATATACAGGCTCAAGCTTCTAGCATCATCTACTAACATTGTTTTTCCTCCTATGAAACATTTAGTACTCTTTAATGCAAAACACAGAAGATAAATATGCAAATATAATTTTAATTTGTCTTCATCTAACAGATCTCCTAATTTTAATCAGTTACATTGTACATATGTTAAAATAGTGGTTAATTTATGGATTCTGTATGTTTTGAAATTCAGTCATCCCAATTTGATATCTGATCAGCCTGTTTTTGTGTTTTACCTACAAACACACGGGGACTTTCCCACAAAAAACAACTCAAGCATTAACATAGGCCAGCCAATCACTTCTCATGATTTAAACAAATATCTCCTAGGAAATAGGGGATAGATTTGTCCTGGCAGCAGTTTCACAGGAGGAAAAGCTCTAATGGTCTAGTTAAGAATCTAAATAAAGTCATATGTAGGAGAAAACAAGTGTACTGCAAATGTGCAGCCTGTGGTGGTTAAGATCTGCTTTGATATTTATTTTCACTCCTGGAGATCTGATAACTTGTTTGTGAAGATAAATGTCATATGACAAGCTATTCTCCCTGAATAATCGCAAATCCCAGGAACGAAACCATGATGGCAATGTGATTTTTTTTTTCTTATTCCAAACCAGACAGCAGAATACATGTGTGTTCCAACTGATGTTAAGTCTCCTTACACATTTTAATTTCTTACTCCTTTTAGGGCTCGAATGTATTAGAATGATAACACAGAGTTTGATATCAGATGACTCCCTCTCGCCTTCCATCTCTCCCTGTGCCCCTTTCCCTACAGTAAGACATGATAATCAGAAACTATTCCAGCAGGAGAGCTGGTTTAGAAACAAATGGATTCCATGGCAACTCCTGACTCCACATGACTTCTAATAACTGGCATTTCGGTTGGAAATTGTCTATGTGATATTCTGTCCAGCGCTGGTGCTTTATGTGGGGTTTTCCCTAGTTTACATCTCAGACACGGAGCCTTAACCTCCGGTTTCATGAATAAGCAGCAGCAGCAGCAGCAATATGTCACCACCTGTAACCATGAGTGGCCAGTGACTTGTCAGATGTTCCGGGTTCCAATTTTCAGACTAGCTGACAGAGATGAACACCACGTGAGAAGTGTCCAGAGCTGATCTCACATAGTGTAGAGAACGGGGGAAGTGTATCCCAGCGCAAATTGACACTGAGAGTCAGATGTTCTCATTGAATTCAAGAGACCATGCGTATCAGGCCCGGGGAAGGTGGGTCAGGCTTGTTGGGCTGTGAGTCACAGACCACTGCTCTGGAGGAAGGAAGACTAACTGGGGACAAGTGTAGCCAGAGGGTCCCCTTCCTCATTAAAGAAAACCAGAATAGTCGGAGCTTGTCCTGGAACTGCGTGATCTGTTGAATTCCCAAAGAGTATTGGCACCGCTATCCCTGAACAGGATGAGTTGGTAAAACCTCATGATGAAGGGTTTTATAATTTTTGCTGGGACCCAGGGAGAAATGTGTCACAAAAGTGTCATAAGATTGCTCTTAGAAACACTGACAGTCAATGATGGAGGCAGTACAGAGGTGAGGAGAAGCCGAGCCTATGCTCTTGAACTTGCTCCAAAGCTTCTGGGGTCCAGCTAGGCTGCTGTGCCATGCCCGGGTAGGCCAAGACTGAAATTGAGCCAGCATGCAGTCCCCTGTCCTACCCATGGATGGTACCTTTTCCTAAGTTGCACAATAGCACTCTATGGTGGAGAACTCACCCTGCCCACACTCCCCTCCTTGTGGGTTCTAGACTTGTGTGACACACATCAAGGAAGGTTTATCGTGATACATTATAAATAATCATGTAGGGGCTTGAGTGGTTAGTGAGGGACGGGCAAGTAACACTTTATCCCAGGGGACTGTAAGACCAGAAGTGACACAGCAAATTTGTTTAGTGCGGGCATGTTCCAGAGAAAGTGGGAGAGTGAAACAAGACTATAACTGGGATGAAGAAAGAGAGAACTATGTCCAGGCGGGATGCATGGAAGGGAGAATTTGACAAAAAAGTTGACATCAGCATGCACGAAATGGTTTGAAAAATCTATCCACCAAATTCTGGGGGAAATACTTTAAAATAGCTGAATTTATTTATTTTAAAACTGTATTTACTAATCAGTTCATGCATTTTTAAAAAAGTGACTTTCAAAATATCACAATTGTTTTGGCTAATAGGAAATTTTTTAAAGCTTTTATTTATTAATAAATAAAAGCACATGGGCATATGGGGGACTCATTCGGTTAAGCATCTGCCTTTGACTTGGGTCATGATCCTAGGGTCCTGGGATCAAGACCTGTGGCTGGCTCCCTTCTCAGCGGGGTGTCTGCTTCTCCCTCTCCCTCCCTTACCAACTTGTGCTCTCTCTCTTGCTTGCTCTTTCTCGAATAAGTAAAAAATTTTTTAAAAGATTTTACTTATTTATTTGAGAGGGGAAGAGCATAAACAGGGGAGGGAGAGGCACAGAGAGAGAGGGAGAAGCAGACTCCCTGCTGAGCAGGAAGCCTGATATGGACTCGATCCCAGGACCCAGAGATCAAAGGCAGATAGATACTAATGGACTGAGCCACCTAGGCTGCCCTGACTAATTGGGAATTTGAGGAAGGATATAAACATACTAGGTCCATATCATTTAATAATAGTATTAACTACCAGTGATCCAGTGGTCGGTGATGCCGTAGCTTTCAGAGGACCTTAATATCTTTCTAGAATGAACTGAAATCTGACCCGTGAGATGGGGTGAGTAGAATGTAGAAGGCACTCAGTACGGGGGAGGCTCACCCAATTTTCACTTGCTCTGTTTCTGCGTGGAAGGAGTTCATTGGAGCCTCTGTGAATTTGTAATCCTCAGCATTCTGTGAGGAAGGAGACAGATGACATTTCTCCAAGTTTCCAGAGGGAATACTGAAGAACAGAGAACTGAGTAGCTTCCGCAGAATCACACAAGGTTATTGTTCCCCCAATTAACTAATTCCAGACTTTACTTGAAAAGTGATTCCAACTTTTCGAAAAAGACCAAGTAAAAATACATATTGAAAATAAAAAGAGTAACCCAGGGGGCAAATATCTCCATGAAATCAAGGAAGCAGAAACATCTCTGGGCGGAAAGAAAGGGTGCTTACGAGTGAGCCTGGATTTCTTCTTGAAACTTTTCTTGATAATTACAGATTTACAGGAAGTTGCAAAGAAATGTACAGGGAAGTCTGGTGTGCTTGTCACGCAGCCTGCTCCAGTGCTAACATCTTGTATAACTAACTATAGTACGTACCGATGCCAGGAAATTAACACGGCACAATCCACAGAATTCACGCAGGCTTCTGCCGTTATATACACCCTGGCGTGTGTGGTTATTTGCAGTTTTGTCACACGCCGTAGCTTAGTGTAACCATCACTACAATTAAGATACAAAGTTAGAACATCACAACAAGCCTTCCTCATGTTACCTTTTACAACCACACCTATCCTTTATTCCCTGCCTCATGCCTAAACCTTGGCAACTACTAACCTTTCTGTCTCCATTATTTTATTTCAGAATGTTTTATACAGGGACTCATCTAATATGTAACTTTTGAGACTGGCACTTTGACTCCGCATAAGATGCTTAAGGTTCATCCAAGTGGTTATATACTTCACTAGTTCATTCCTTCCTATGATTGAATAATATTCCGTGGTATGGAGATACCATAGTTTATTTAACCATTCATCTGCTGAAGGGCATTTTGGTGGCTTCCAGTTTTTTGGATACATGTATAAAGCCATTATGAATATTTGCATATAAATTTTTGTGTAACCCTATGGGTCTTTAAAATTTTTAAACATTTATTTATTTAAATTCAATTTAGTTAATAGATAGTGTATTACTACTTTCAGGGGTAGAATTTAGTGACTCATCAACTGTGTATAATACTCAGTGTTCATTCCATCAAGTGCCCTCCTACATGCCCATCACCCAGTAACCCCATTTCCCACCCACCTCCGCTCTAGCAACCCTTGGTTTGTTTCCTATAGTTATATGTTTTTATTTTTCACAGACAGGTGGTCAAGGATACAATTGCTGAGTTGTGTGGAAGCCTCCTTTTAGGTTTTAGAAGAAACTGCCAAACTGTCTTCTAGAGTGAATGTACTATTTCACCTTCCCACCAACAGTGTGTGAGTGATAGTTTCTCCAGATCCTTGCCAGCACTTTGTGTTATCACGATGTTCTACTTTAGCCGTTATGAAAGGTCTGGTATCTTTATACTGTTAATTTGTATCTCCCCAGTGGTTAATGATGGTGAACAGCTTATCATATGCTATGTGCTATCTCTCTATCCCCTTTGATGAAATGTTTGTTCATGTCCTCTGTGCATTTTCCAACTGGATGCTCTTTTTTTTTTTCCTGTGGTGCTTTGAGAGTTTTTTTATGTACTCTATATATGCAAGCCCTTTCTTGTATATATGATTTGCAAATACATTTTTTCCAAAATTGTCTTTTCATCCCTTTCCCAGGATCTTCCACATAGCAAAAGTTTTAAAATTTGATGATGTCCAATTTTTCCATTTTTCCTTTTTGAAAGGTATTTTCAAAAAGCTGTAAGGACAACATCACCCACGAGGGAATGTCTCCATGTGGAAACCACAGCTCTGTGAAGCTGTTTCATAATTGCAACAGGAGAAGGAATGGTAATTCCAATTCCACTGATACTTATTTAGCATCTCTTGTGTCCCAGGTACTGCTCTGTGTACTCTGGGTTTTTTGATGAACAAAACAGCAAAGATTCCCATCCATATGGCACATGCAGATGAGGGGAGACCGACAATGAACATAATAAAAAAGTTACTTTGTAGGTAAGAGGGTTCTAAGTGCTGTGGGAAAATAAAAAGGAGCAAAGGGTGCAGAGCACTGGAAGGGGACCTTAGCAGTATTAAATAAGAGTGCAGGTGGCTTCGTGGCAAAGGTGCAACAGAAGCCCACTTGAAGAAGGAGTTATTTAAGTGGATGTCTGGGGGGAGGGGACTGCCAAAGCAAAGACCCCAAGGTGGGGGACACCTGCCGTGTTCATGGAATATTAAGAAGCTCAGTGTCTGGAGCAGAGCACAATTCCATGAGGGGCTTTCACAGACAAATCAGGGAGAGGGAGAATAGAGGAGAAGAGACAGATAAGAGGGGCAGATCATGGGGGGCTCCAGGGCCACTGTGAGGACTTCACTCTGAGTGAAGTACGAAGCTATGGCAGGCTGTGGAACAGTGGGGCACAAAGATCTGACTTGGTTTTAACAGGATCACTCTGCTTGCTGTGCTGAAGACAGTTTGAAGGAGGCAGGAGCAGAAGCAGGGAGATGTGTGGGCGGCTACTGCAGGGATCCAGGGCAGAGCTGCCAGTGTCTTCCACCAGATGACCACAGTGGAGACGGTGAGAAGTGGCTGAGTTGTGGACATAGTTGAAGGTCAGTTCAATGGGGCTTTCTGATGAGTTACGTGTGAGAGAAAGAGGGAGAAGGAAGCCTTCAGGGTTGAAGTTAGCACATCAGGTAAAAGCTACCCAGAGTATAGGATGAGAACCGAAAGCTAACGAGAGAGAAAGAGAAAAGATGATGGAAGAGTCGACAAAAAAGTCAGTCCAGCCTTTGTGGGGGGGGACAAGGGGAGGGGAATGATTTAACATTGTTCATAAAAATTGTAAATGTATAAATGCTTTGTTCCAACAATGTTTCATTTTCAGCAATGTATCCTCTGGAGATACTTGCTCATGTGCGTGGTTGTGTGTAAAGGGATTTCACCACAGAACTGTAATAGTGAAAGATGGAACTAACCCAAATACCCACCTGTAGGGGAATGGGTTCTAGACCACGGACCATCTAAACTCTAAATAGTCTGTGCTGCATGAAATCAAGCGACCTATCTACATAAAGCTCTCCAAAGGCCACTATTAAGTGAAAAAAGCAAGGTACGGAATGATATAGGAAGTGGGAAAAAAAGACCCTCCAGATGTACACTTACACACCCACATATGTGTAAATACACAGGAATAGGTCTGGAATGGTATGGAGGAAGCTTCTGAAAGGAGCGAGGAGTTTATTCTCTTTATATGATTAAATAGACATTTAATACTGTTCTAATTAGGGGCACCTGGGTGGCTCAGTGGGTTAAAGTCACTGCCTTCAGCTCAGGTCATGATCCCAGGGTCCCTGCATAGGGCTCTCTGCTCAGCAGCGAGCCTGCTTACTTGTGATCTCTGTCTGTCAAATAAATAAATTAAATCTTAAAAAAAAATACTGTTCTAATTAAACACACTTAAAAAGATTGAATTTTATCCAAAGATTTTTTTTTTTTAAGTAGAGTAGAGGATTTTTTTCTTGTTAGTAAGTTAGATTCTTTATTATCTTCCTTAGAGGTCTCAGGAAATCCAGACCCACAGTGTGGGAAACAGCCCTACCCTCTATGGTGAGGGACTGAGTCGGGGTTAGCCAGAGCAAAGGGCAGGGTCTGGAGCATCTAAGACCATTCTAGTATAAAAGGTTCTGGAAGGGACCCGCTGTCACCCATTTTGAGTGATAAACCTGAACAGAATTAGTTCTATCCCCAAATCCAGGATCATTTTGTCACTTTCTGCCTTATGATGGGGACAGCTTCCTGCTGTTAACAGAAAGAGACAGGACTTGGAATGCCAGGAGCTGGGCTCCAGTCTCCAGTGCCACTCGCCCAGTGTCTCTGAGTTTGTTTCCTCATCTGTGAAATCAGAGACGACAGCTCTGGGAAAATGAGAGCTGTCGCTGGAAGCTCTCCAGATGGGCCACCGGCTATCAGGGCTCCCCAGGTAGGGATCTGGGATCTGCCTACATTCATTGATTAAATGAATGGGTTTGGCACAATTCCATGAGGGGCTTTCACAGACAAATCAGATTAAGTGTTTTGTGAAATCACGTGTTGTTGTTGTTGTTGTTGTTGTTGTTGTTTAATTGTAAGCTTGGGTAAGAGTGTTATTGCTGAATCCATTTGGGTTTCTTGTTTTCCTTCTTTAGATTTCACTTGCATCTCCATCCCCAGTGACATTTGTTTGCAAGGACATTCAAGGACAGAATGTGAGCAGTGTAAGTTTGCCACCTATAGGCGGACATTTTCATTACAATTATTTTCCTGTGACCTAGATAATGGTCTCAAAACCAAACCCAAACCCAAACCAAACCAAAACGCTGTCAGGCACAAAACACCTCCATGACTTCTACTCCAAGTGTACTCTCCACATATTTGCTTTCATTATTCTCATAAGCATTGGTATTAATCAGGATCACCAACAATGATTTTTGTGACTACAGACCAATCTAACTTTTTTGCTTTATGAAAATTTGTCTTAAATACTTCATTGTATTTTTTCCATCTGATCAAGGTAGTTTAGATTTGATAATATAAATGTTTTATTTCTTTAGAAAATTTAAAAAAACAGATTTAGGTCCCTCTGTCCCATTGCTTGTAATACAAGTAAAAGCATGGGTCTGTACAGTTATAAACCATCGTATATACACTTGAATAATCCTTGCAGTGGAGGAAAGAACGTAGTCTTGTTTTGTGGTGTCTGATCTCCACCTAATCATGGCCTGATCTCTGAGCATCCATTTCTACATCCATGAGCGAAGTGATTGGACTGGATTTTCTGTGCAGTTTTTTCTAGGTCTAATAAGCTAGACTCTAAGGGCTAAACGTAATTATAACAGTGATATTGAACATTTTTCAAGGCCTATACTACCTGTCAGACCCTGAGCTAAAGCACTATCTCATTTGATCTGTGTGACAAGCCTATGAAATAGGTACCACAAGCAAGAATATTGAGATATTCTTATTATATTACAAGCAAGAAAATTGAGACTTAGAAAAATTAAATGTCTTGCCCTGGAAATTACGATGAAGGAAGCGGTCAGCCCAGAATTTGAACATGGACAACCTGACTCCCAAGCCCACCATGCCTTTAGCCACAGTAATACATATCCAAATAAGTGTTGTCCCTTTTCATATCGCCCCTTTGGAAGTCTAACCATACATTGCATCATATTGCCACTACTATGTTTGGAGAGCTGATTTAGAAATAACAAACTAGGGGCACCTGGGTGGCTCAGTGGGTTAAAGCCTCTGCCTTCGGCTCAGGCCCTGATCCCAGGGTCCTGGGATCAAGCCCCGCATCAGGTTCTCTGCTCAGCAGGGAGCCTGCTTCCTCCTCTCTCTCTCTGCCTGACTGTCTGCCTACTTGTGATCTCTGTATGTTAAATAAATAAATAAATAAAATCTTAAAAAAAAAAAGAAATAAACTAGTTCAACAAACTAGTTGGGCTAATTTGAATCAAACAAGAAAAGTTGGCCTCACCCACATTTGGCCACCTCCCAAACAGGTGTTAAGCTCCATCTCCATCCCACTACATGGAGCATCTAATTCTCCACACGGGAAGGAGTCAAAGACACAAGCCCTGTGAGATAGCATGTGCTGGATGGTAGAGCTGTAAGGACCACCGGGGTGAAGAAAGGGAGCTATCAGCCAGGCCAAAGCCCTGGCAGAGGAGGAGAGGGGCATGGGGAAGACAAGGCTTTGAGTGTGGGCAAGGAGAAAGAGCTGGGGAAGTGCAGGCAGGTTGAACCAGAGAGGCTGGTGTGTCTCTGGAATCAGCGAGAAGGAATGTTGAAGTGTGTGGGGCCTAGTGGAGGAGGGGATTTTGTGCCTCACTAAGCAATACAAAATTCCCGTCCAGGAAGGAGGAACAGCTCAGTGCAGTGGGCCTTGGAAGGCTCTGCCGGGTCCTTGTCTGATCTTTGACCAGCAACCTCCCTAGGTGATATCTTTTGCCCCCAACGCACCAGCCACTACCCTGTTCCCATGGCTACCAACAATTCTTTCTAGATTTGCCACCTCCAGATTCTCCAGATCTGAATCCACACTGTGCACTGACACCTTCCCCTAGTGGTTGCGGACTTTAGAGGCCTCCGGCATGGCATGTGTCCATGAAACTTATCTGTCCCTCCTGGGTGTCCCATTTCAGTTTATGACCTCAACATGCTTGAAGCCAATAGGGTTAACCTCTAAAGGACGTAATCAGATCTTTCCTCTTCCCCCCCTTTGCTGGATCCCACCAGTGACCTGTCGCAGGTACATCTTCCACAAGAAAAGTACATAGGCTAGGGAGAGGGGTATTCAGAAAGACTTGAGTTCAAATCCTGACTGTCATTATTAGCTGTGAGGCCTGGGCCAAGACACAAAATCTACCAGAACCTCATTTCCATCATGTGTAAAATGGGTAAATGAGCTATTGTATGTAACAGACCCTGGCTCAGGGTCTGCTGTGAATCAGGAGCTATTATGGCAATGTGCATCTTCAATAGCCAACAAACGTCCATTGGATTGAAGGTCTCTGAACAATCTCATGGCAGCTGTATGCTGGTTATTTTCTGTTTGTACCTTCCCTTCCACAGATCCATTCTCTGCCCTTCTAACCCTGCTCTGTGCCCAGGTGCTGAATCTCCACAGAGTGCCCTGGAAGGAAGCTAGGAGCCCTCCAGCTTCTGGTTGAGTTCAACCAGCAGACAGTCATCGGGGAAGAAAGAGAGAAAGGTTAGACTGTTCATTGCCTTGTCCTTGTCCTGGCATGGCTTCAGTGTGGCCCGATTCCCCTGGGCCCCAGCTCGGGGAGGGGGGGCAGCCCCTCCTCTATGGCTGCGGCTCTTAACAGCTTAGAGACCACCTTTCTCTCTCTCCTTGACCTTGCAGATCTGGTGGTGGTGAGGGCTTCTCACTCTTCCTCTTCCTGAGGTGCTTCGTCAATCTTTGGTGGTGACTGTAACCCTATCCTTCTTCAGTACATTCCCTTCTCTTTTTTTATGATTTTATTTATTTATTGACACACAGAGAGAGACAGCGAGAGCAGGAACACAAGCAGGGGGAGTGGGAAAGGGAAAAGCAGGCTTCCCGCTGAGTAGGGAGCCCAATGTGGGGCTCGATCCTAGGACCCTGGGATCATGACCTGAGCTGAAGGCAGACGCTTAACGACTGAGCCACCCAGGCACCCCAGCACATTCCCTTCCTTATGTTCTTCTCAGCAAACGCCGTGAGTGTGCCCATCTGTTTCTATCAGAGTCTGCCTGGGTCAAGGCGCACATGGCCTTTTGGAAGGGGCAATCTGGCATTGGCCCTCAGGGTAGGCAGAGAGATGGACTCCATCTGAGAGAAGGCACAGATGAGACCCTGGGCTAGAAGAGGCAGTGAAGTGAGGCTGGGAAGGAGGGCAGTAGGGAATACACTCTCCTCTGCTGTGTGGTGCACCTGCCTCTGCTCCTGGTTGCATTTTGAGATGACGTGTATGTTCATTGCCCACTTGGGAAGCAAGTGCCGCTTTTAGAATTGGGGAATGAGAGAAAAACCTAAGGAACTGAGCATCTAATTGTCAACCACAGAGCCACTGAAGCCCTAATTTTGCTTCGTCCGCTCTAGCTCTGCCTCACATCTAGTGCCAGCTGATGCTGTATTTAATTGGGACTATGTAAGTCTTTGGTTTTTTCCAGCAAAATCAAATACATCCCCTCCATATTCCCACAGCAGTTCACAGACCCCAAGTATAGGGCTGACTGTGTTGACTTCGAGGGCCAGGCAAACCCTCTGGGTTTGGCTTTCATTCCCTAGTCCCCAATCCAGAGCCTGCTTACCCTGCCCTAGCTCTGAGGAAGCCCAGTTGGGTGCCTGGGTTGGGGAGCTGGCTGGGATGGGTGTAGATGAAAGTCAAGGGCGCTGAATTCTAAGCTGTGGAATTCTAATTCCATGCAGGGTCCATGGCAGAAATAGCTTTGAACCAAATGACTTATGGGAGTGGGGAGAGGAGCTATAGGGGCAAGTGGTAGAGTTCCATGAGAAGTCACAGTGCACCTGGGAAGAGAGGAGGACTGGCTTTCTTACCCAAACTGCCTCTGTGTCTCAGTCTTTCATGCAATTCTGCCTCTGTAGAGGTACACAGGAAATGTTATGTTGGTAAATATGTTCATGTTGGACATGTTCATGCTGTTGAATTGGCCAAGAAATTACTTCCAAAGAGGGACATTGGAATATTTTATTCATCAAAACCAGACATACCATTTTGAGTTTTGTCTTCTTGTCTCTTTCAGAGACTGTTAAGGATAATTGACAACATACACTTTCATTTGGGCAGGGTCTATGATGACTTTATCGTTGAGTTTCCATAGGGATGAGGGTATAGTAGATAGAAAATACTTGTGAAGTGGCTTGATCTGGGTAGGCTGGAAAATTACACAGCCTGTCAGTGCCTAGAACTATCCACATCTCACCAGATATTCCACCCTATAATGGCCAACTTTCCCATCACAAATCTGAGATTTGATTTAAATTTTTTCCAAAAATGTTTTTTTAAAGACAGAGAGAGAGAGCATGCGAATGTGCACATACGCAGGGGGAGAGGCAGAGAGAGAGAGAGAGAGACTCTTCAGGCAGACTCCCTAATGTGGGGCTCCAACCCAGAACCCAGACACCACGACCTGCGCTGAAATCAAGAACCACCATCCGACCAACTGAGCCACCCAGGTGCCCGAAACCTGATTTAAATGCAACTTTCCTGAGTGAAGGATGCTTTGCCCTTCCTTTCCTTTCCTTTGGCTTTCCTTTGCCTTCACCCTTCCCTGTGGCAGAAGTGGAACTTGCCCGGGAATCTCTGCAGGCACAGCAGAAGCCATGGAACCAGCCTGACGCCTTGCCCTGCTCGTCGGTCCTGGTTTTCCCTCCCTTCTCCCTCGCGTGTTTTCTGGCTCTCAACCCTGCATTTCAGGACTAGGAAATGCATTGTAAAGACTGCCCTAATCGATTCCTGGATTAAAAAGGATGGCCCGAGAATGCTGTGATAATCACAAGAGGAGAGAAAGACCCTGCCCCAAGGAAATGCTTTCCTTTTTGTTTTTCAAATTTTGATCTGATGAGCTTTGACTAGGCTCCACGGAAAACGATGGCAACCTCTTCAAAGGGGAATCTCGAGGCCTTTGAACGGGCTAATTCGGCTCCAGTTTCCCACCATCCATCCGCCCTTGACTAGCGCCACTAGAAGTCAACAGGTGGTTGTCCAAATATAAGTGAAGAGGCTTAACTCTAAAACTTCACTGTCTGAGGGGATTTTTGAAAGACTTTACTCTGTGGTTTTGGCAGTGACCATGGGTTTCTCTGCCAGCGTACAGAGAAATTTGACCTGGGTCGCTCAGGAGTTAGAGATTTTCAGCATCACTGTCTCCACCGAAGACCTACCACTCACCCCAACAACTCACCTACTCTTCCCCAGCAAACCAGCCAACTCAAAAATAAAAAGTGGAGAGGATCGATGGAGACAGAGACAGAGAGAGACAGAGAGACTCGGGAAAGAAGGAAAAGGAGGGATGCAGCAATGCTTGCTGAATCTATATTTTATTACCTGATTAAAGTCACATTTATATGTGTCAGAAACAGGGTATTTGGATGTGTGGTGGAGTGGGAGGAGAGGTAGAGGTGTTTTACAAGTAGATTTCTTTCCATAAAATTTGCTCCGTGCTGACAATGCTGGGACAACTTATTAGAGTTATCTATACAAACAATGTCTATTTCAGTTAGTGCCGGCTACACAGGTGAGGATTGAGAACTAAAGCAACAGGGGGCAGAGGAGGGAAGGACCACAGGATATAACCTTCTAGTTCATCCTTAATTTTCTTTGGTACCTTCTCTTTCTTTACCTCTTACGCAGCCGACCATCAGAGACAGGCCGCATGATCCTGCAGGAAAATACTGACTCCAGGTAAAACCCATTTTCCGAGGCAGATGCCGTGTGTTTCAGACTGGCGGCACCTTTGTCGGTGGAATGCACCATATACAATCATCATTTTGCACTACGGGATTCAGCTGAGAATCTAACTTTACAGTCTTCATCTTCCTGAGCCGAAAATTCACTTGATACTAGTTAGAAAGAATAACCTGTCTTTACCCTCCATTTTGGTAAACTATCCTGGGTGTTTAGTAATTCCAAGAAACCACTTAAAAGGGATAAATATGATATCTTTTTCTCATCTAGAGGCACAAAACTTTGGTTCTAGAAATAAAAGAATATATACACCAGAGCTCCGCTTGCACATAGGACGTTAATAACAAAGGATATGAATCAAATAAAAATCCCCAAGTAAACATCAGTGACAAAGGTCAGCACTCACATTAACGGTAGGCCAGCGTGAAGTCCTCTATCCTCCTTCTTGTCCAGGGGAGGGAAAACCTGGACCACCCGGTTCCCGAATACTGGGTTGGGTCAATAAGCAGAACACAAGCCCTTAGGAGCCGCCATCTGAAAGGCTCTTTGTAGGCAGGTCCCTGTACCTCTTCACTTGGAGTTTTCTAAGATGCCCGAGGCTCCTCCTCTAAGCACTCTCCTCCAGCATGGCCCAAGGGAGCACACACACCCTGTTATAGCCTCATGCCAACTTTAGATGGGCTCCTGACAGCTGACCTCTGTCCAACAGGCACCCCTGTAGCCTGGGTGACTTCACTGTGTTCCCAAACACCAGGATCCCATCTCCGCCTGCTGTGTCTGGAGCCTCAGCATTCCATGGATCAGGAAAGATGCCCACCTGCTTTCTTTTTGAAAGGGACAGCGTGGACCACGGGAGGTGGGCTGATGCCCCACGCAAGTCTCCAGAGAGCATCATTTCTCTTCCCATATGTACCAGCCTTGATCTTTTTCCAGAATATGGAGAAGTGCTACAGGAACTGAGCCAAAATCGCTTACAAACATTGGGGGTACAGAGAGATTTTGTTCCTTAGCCCTTGTAATGGGATGGCAGAGATTAGCACTTGATAACCTTGGTGGTCATGCACTTTTGAAGTAGGGAAATGTCTTCTTAATGAGCTTTTAAATGAGAGAGGAGAGGAGACCTGACTAACCCCCACATGCTATTGGCATCAGAAACATGGTAAAGCTTCAATTTAGCACTAATCTTAACAGTTGGTAAATGCCAGAGATTGCTGTAAACAAGAGAATAAGTCTATCAAGGAAATCCACAGTGGCCCTTCTACTAGCTAATTAGTTAATATGGGTTCTAGAGATCCAATCTTCTACATCAGAAATAAAAAGAACAACCGATCCCAGGCGGAAGGGAAAATAGCAACATCAAGTTGTAAATGTCTAATGAAAACTTTGTGGGGGTGCCTGCCTGGCACCGTGGGTGGAACACGCGACCCTTGGGGTTGTGAGTTTGAGCTCCATGTTGGGTGTAGAGATTATTTAAAACATAAAATCTAAAAAACAAAACAAAACTGTGAAAAGAAGCTAGCAAAAACTGAATACCACGATTTAGGCTCAAAAAGGAAAGAGAATGACTTTTAATATAGCTGAGTGAACATCCATCTTGGGGAAGGCAAACTCCTAATTCAACAGGCTACCGTTGTGTAGAACACCTTCCAAATGCCTCTTTGGGAACTAGTTTCAAAACCATTACTCTGACATCATAAACTCATCCTTTTTTGACAAAAGCTGTTTGTACCTAGACTGATTGAGTTAATTTTGGGCCATTTCCAAACACCAAATTCTCTCTCAGAGAACAAATGTTTGCCACCATGGAGGAGAAAGTTTCCCTCAGGTTCTGAAAGGAATTCTGAGAGGGAGTCTGATTACTACCAAGATGATTACTGAAGGAAATAATATTTCATTCAAGTGCTATTTTGGGTATTAGCTAAAGGACAGATTGCTCTATACTCATTCTTTATAAATTTGGGTATTTATAAAACCAGATTCATGGAAATCATTTTTAACCAAAGAAAGATTGTTGAAATTTGTACAATTCTTTGTAAAATATAAGAAAGAAAATCTTTTTTCTTCCCCTTTAAAACACACTGTCATATGAAAAACTCTGTTTTTTAAAGTCCCTAGTATTTTTGAAAAGACTTTATATCACCTGCCTATCTTCAAGTACTGGCTAAGAAAACCCATTTGCATTTTCCACTCTGTTTCTCTATCTTCCACAACCTATTGCAATCTTTGATCTTTAAATTTTAGAGATTTTAACTGAGTTTGATTTTCTTAAAGTGCCATTCTCGATGATAGTTCTCAGGCAGCCAGGACAGTGCGGCCCATTTAGGGCCAAAAAAAGATAACAAACCCTAAAAGGAATTAAGGCATGTCCAAATTCCTATGAGATACTATGAATTCTATTTTCAAGATCTTTTCGGATAAAATTTTCCAGATACCTATGGACTGTAGTAATCCAGAACGACAGTGGCCTGACCCCTTTCCTCATCCTTTCCCTACACTTCCACCATTGTCCTGTCTCTGAAAGTCACATTGACATCTCTGGAACCATTGGAAAATTTTCAAAGCCCCAAAGTTTTCCAAAGTGCTGACTTAGGAAGTTGGATTGCTTGGTGTGCATTTCTAGAACTTTTCCACAGGTTTCCTATTCATGTGGTGGAACAATCAATATGGATGAAGTTATTGTATAAACTCTGATCCTGGCCTCATTATGAAATCACCACCTCAGCTACACACAGATCAAGCACACCTGGGACCTCACACAGTATTGGTATTTGAGAGGAGGAGGTGGGATGGAGTGGGAGGGTGGGTGGTGGTGATTTCATTGAAATAAAGAGCTTTCCTCTCAAGGCTTCTACATAATCTCTTTAGAAGCCATTGGGGTAACAAGGCCATCCTCCATGACAGCACAAAAGATGATGGAGATAGGATTCCAGGCAGAGAGGAGATTTATTCCTAGGGTTGCCTTGGTTACCCTGTCCTCCCCCCTAGTCTCACTTTTTGAGCCCCAAAGGGCAGAAGACCCAGGCGGCCACTGTGCTCAGCACCAGCATTTTCTGGTGGTCTGCATTCCACATGTGAGCTTGAAGCTGCCAATCTTCAAGGTCAGTGTGCTTGGATGGACAGTGTGGCCGAACTGAATGCTTTAAGGTCAGAGGTTCAAATCTTGCCTTCACCATGTATTGGTTGCATGTCCTTGAGAGACTTAGCATCTCGGGGTGTTTTATCTGCTGAGTGAGGAGGAATGCCAGCCCCATGGAATTGCTGACAGTACTCGAAACAGAAGGAAAATAACATGTGTGAGCACTTGCTTTATACCAACACACCCCCTGATATCGAATCCCCACAACAGCTCATCACGTAGCTGGGAACCGAGCGAGATTCAGTTAAGCCACACAGGTATTAAGTAAGGAGTGAAAACATGGTTCACTCCAGGCCTGCCTGAGTCCAAGCCCTGAGCCTTTGCAGCTATTCCGCAGTACTCAGTAAATGTTAATTTCTCTTCAGGAAGATTCCTTAAAACTAGAGGAAATGGCAGGGCAATGGGGGACCAAGAGGCTGGGGGATAGAGACAGACTCAGTAATGGTCTGTGGAAGGCACTGGTGCTTTGTAGGGACGTGCTGGCAAAGGAAAGATGTGTTTTCAAACCCATGTCCTTAATACCAGCCAAGGTCAACCTGAGAACAATTTGCAGTGGAAAATTACACCCGGCAAATTCTGCAGCCTGATCCTAATTAGGAGCTAACCTCTCTTATTAGGTGAACTTTTTCTTTATTCCTTCACTGTGGAGAATGGACTGTAATTTGTTAATGAAATAGCATGCTAATGTATGTCATCTTATAATTTGTGGATGATCAAGAGAAAATGTTCTTTAGTTAGAAAAATAGGGCTTTTATTTCCCACTTTTCTTTTTTTTATTCCTTCGAAATCATTAGTCCTTTAAACATGTTCTTTTGGTCTTATAATAAAGGAGTGGGGGAATGAGACCACCTACTTCTTCCAGAAATTTCTTTCACATCTACCCAATTGTTCAGTCTCACAGATTTACGACTTCAATTCGGCTACTGTTTATTCAGACCCCAGAGGACACTGAATGACACTGTCTGAAATGGAGGTGACAGCCCAAAGAAACTTGTGACCAAATGCAATCAAGGCAGATGCACTTGTAGCCAAATGAGAGATAATGGGGGTAAAAAATACCCCAGACAGTGCAGATTTATAACTCAGGCCTGATGCCATTCCTGGGGTCCCATTTGTTGCTCTGGGCTCTTTTGTCTTATGAGGCCTCTGAACAGGGCTGAATAACAGTTATAGAAAGTGCTAGAAGCAGACCAGATGTCCTCATTTCTCCTTGCCATGATGTCTCTCCTTCCTAATCCACCACAAGGCTGCTTAGATTCTGGGGGCTGGCTCTCACTTTGGAGGTGATTGGAAACAACGTGCTTCTCCTGACAGTGTTCTACCAGTGGTACGAAGAGGCTAGTCCAGTTGTGGCAGGGAAGGTGGTACCCTGGGCAGTAAGGTGAAGATGACGTGGTATCTCCCGTGGAAGGAGTGATTCTCCGCTGGGCGGGATGGACTCACAAGTCCTCTCAGCATCACAGGCAGGCACAGCGACAGAGGAGGGGCTGGGGTGCCGCCAGGGAGGAAGAGGGGTGGGAGAGGGTGCTTTGCCAATTCAAGGGGAAGCCTCCCAGCTGAGACTTGAGGAGGAGGAAAGGCTTGCCCAGTGTGGAGACCAGGTGAGCCAAGGCATGGAGGTGAGAGTAACATGAGGCAGAAAGCAAGGTGTCAGATTTGAGGCCAGAGGCCAGGGGTAGTGAGACCTGGCAGGGGTGGCTGAGTGTCCCTAAGCCCAGAAGATCCAGGGAAGGTTTGTGTGAGTTTCCTAGGGCTCCCATAATAAAGTACCAAGAATGAGGTGACTTAGAACAGACATCCCTTGCCTCACAGTTCTGTTGGCCAGAAGTCTGAAAGCCGGGTGTCTGCAGGGCCATGCTCCCTCTGAAACCTGTAGGGCAAGGATCCTTTCTTGCTTCTGGAAGCCTCACACTGAAGGGTCCGTGGACAAAAGGATGAGACTGATACAAAGCGAAGGTAAAGCAAAGCTTTATTTCACGCCAAGCATCGAGAACCAAACCGACCAGCCGGGCCGCCTCTTACAGAGTAGGTGACCCCTCCCAACCTTATGGACCAGTTTTACAGAACAAAGGCTAGCGGTTGAGCCTGGCCAATGAAATTGTAGCACACAGAGGAAGTTGTACAGTCATGTTAGGTCACACACGGGTGACCAATCGGATTGCAATTTACCCTATGCTAGCTGTTTGAACTAGCCTATCACTTTGGTCAGAATTGGCGCCTTAGTTTGGCGCCCAGAAGGCAGGGTTTACATTCTTTAGGGAGGTAGTAGGTGCGCTTTACTGATTGGACGTCTCCACCTGGCCTGCCGCGTCCTGGTACCTGGGTTCTGTTTCCGGGGGCTGGTCGGCCCTATTTTACCGGTTTCCCAGACGGTTTCTAAGAGAGTTCCTCTGGGGGGCAGGGTCAATCTAAGTTCACTGCATAAAGAACAAAATGGCTGTTCTACCGAGGTGGGGCTGCTCCGGCTAAGTAGGCCCTAACATCATGTTCTTGACTTCAGTCTCTGCCTCCGGCTATGCATGCCATCCTTCCTGTGTCTCCTCACATTGTCTTCCCTCTATGTATGCCTCTGTCTGAGTTCGAATTTCCATTTTAATAAGAACAGCAGTCTTAATGGATTAGGGCCCACCCAAAGGCCTTAATTTTAACTTGATTACCTCTGTAAAGACCCTATTTCCAAACACAGTTACATTCCCAGGTACTGGGAATTAGAACTTCAACATATCTTTTAGGAGGAAACACAATTCAACCCGTAAGAGGAATGAAAGGAGAGAAATCACCTTGAGATTTTTTTTTTTTTAAAGTACAAAAAGCATGACGATAAAATCCCTTCCCTAAGTAAATCTCTCATTCCAACCTAAATAAAACCCTGACTCTGCCCTTGTTTTAATCATCTTTTAATAAAGAATCGTCCCTATGGCCACCCAGTCAGGTTCATGGTGCTTCAGGGATGAATCGAGGGCTGTGGACCCGGCCGTGACATTTCCCCATCCTGCAAATACTGCAGAGTCTCTGCTGCCCTGAGGAGGGTTTTTCACGGGCACAAATGGGAAAGTGCCCCGTTTCTCCCGGAGTTGTCCTTGACAGAGAAGTTCTTCCTTAACCCTCCGTGGAACCCCTGTCTCCTCAGACACAGCTGTCGAATCAGGTTATAAAAGGAGTACAGAGAGCAACCCTTTGGGTTTGTTCCTCTGAAGCTGTCGGTAATTTTGAGATTTTTTCCTTTGTCAAACATGCTAATACAACTTTTTTCAATGGAAAAGTACTGGGTAAGCACCAGGTCAACAACAACAACAAAAAAAATCAAATCGGTATCAAATACTAAACATTAAGTAAGTCACTCCTTCCGTTCCCTCCTCAAAGTCACTGCTCATAAATTCCTTGTCTGGCTTTCCAGAATTATCCTATGGAGAGCCTTGGGCGTTTTTGTTTTGTTTTTTGTTTTTTCAGACAATACACATTTAGTCGGAGACATGTTGTTAAATAAATGACGGTCTAGGTAGAAACTGTAAAATATTCTCCAGCAGGATCTGTTAGATGTCAGGGACTTTTTACTACCGAACCCACAGCCTTTTTGAAAAATACCTTTTATTTCCTAGATTTTGTTCTTGCTTTGCTCTCTTTGAGATCATCTTTCCCACCGCAGGAAGGCATTTGTCTGCCTAACGACCTGCAAACAGGAGGGATGTTTGGCAACCTCACTTTGCTCCTCCGACCTTCCCTGGAGACACCTCTCCCAGTCGCTGTAAGAGAAGATGGGACAATGACCCTAGGTGGGTGCTCGAGAAGCCTTTATGAAGTTCCCTTCCCTCTGTTAGTATCATTGTCCATATCAGACAACTCCTTAATCTGTTTTGTAAAATTTGTATGTGTTCCACAGATATTTCTCGAACACCCCTAATGTTTGAGGCCCTGTGCTATGCGGAGGGGGAGGGGATGTGAGGTGAACCAGTGTCCCAGGAGAGAGGCTGTGAGCTGGTGGGTAAGCAATGAAGGGGGAGGCAGCATTTCAGGCTGGATGGAAAAAAACACGGGACCAGAAAGCCGGGAAGACACCCCCCCTTCCCCCATCCAGGGGCTGATTTTTTATCACCTCTTGGGTTCCAAAGCATCTGCCTAGCTTGATTTTGGTCGAAGGTTTTGTTTAGTATGTATTTCTTTGGTTGATGCACATGATTTTATAGATAAAATCTATATATTCTCAGAGAGCTACAGATTGCTTCTGAAATGATGCAAATAATGAAGGAATTTTATATGTGATCTTTTGGGGGTTTCCTTGAGTAAATCCTAAATTGTGGTGAAATGGTAACTCAGGTTCTTTGAAAAGTCTGGCATCCCTTTAAATGGATCCCCCATTCAGTGTGCATTAAACAACAAACGTTCAAGGCAATTCGTCAAGGGGTGTTACTAGATTTGCCTCTCTCATCAAAACTGGCTTTTCTCTATTTAGTGCTTTTATGTCTCCACAGGGGAGGTGGTTGCATTGGGGGCACTTTGCTCCTACGGCTACAGCTAAAACTGGGAGGTGTCGTCTGCAGAATTCTTTGGTATCAGAATGTGGTAGGAAATACAAATATGTTTGATACAAATAACCCAGCCTGTCTAAAAAAGCGATACATTTGACCAAATTTGCTATATGGCAGAAATATTTTTTTTGGTGGGGAGAAACAGTTTTGCATGTGAGTTTTAAAAGTCTGCAAATCAAAAATAGAAGGGAACTTTTTAAGACTTTTATCACACCACGAAGCATGCAGGCATGCTTGTTAATTCGTGATGACATTTTAACCAGTCCTATTTTGGCAGGAGGGATAATGACAGGGCATATTCCTATTTCTTAGGAGTTTTATAACTTCAGCTGAACTCCCACGGTGGGGGAAGGGCAACTGCCCACCCAGCAGCTCCATCCAGAGGGCCTGCAGTATGGAGGCTCTGCAGAGTAGTGAAAATGGGGGGCGCTGCTTCATGACTTTTTTCTTCAGGTGACTCCTAGAGAATCCACCAGTGAAGGGATCTCCTACTGAGACACAAAGAAGCATCCACTGGGAAATGCTGCCATCAAATCTAAGTTTACAGGAGAGCAGAAAAGGGAAAACATGCTGACTGAGCTCCTTTTGTACATAACCAGGAAAGCATGGGACTCTACAGCGCGCATTCCTCAGCTTGGCCTAGAGTGTGGTTTCACGGCTGACTTTATGCTAGTCTACAATTTCAACATTACCTACTTGGATATGTTTCTGTGGAGAAATCCATGGTGTCACCCTGGCAGGTCAAATTTTGCCCTAAAAATACATAAACATGTCGTAGTAGTCTAGGCAGATCATAAATTCTTTGTCTAATTTCTTCTGCTTCTTGAACTAAAATCTGAATTTGCACGTTATTTAGCTATGTGCATTTTTATGAAATTAAAGATAATTCAATGAGAAGTAGAAAATGTTTGTGGCAGTCATTATTTGTAGTAGCACCTGTTAGGAACAAATGCCAAAGCCCATCAACATAAGAATAAATAAATAAACTGTGACATGGTCATCCAGTGTAATAAACTATGTCAACCTGGATAAATCTCAAAAACAATATGGAGTCGGGGCGCCTAGGGTGATTCAGTGGGTTAAAGCCTCTGCCTTTGGCTCAGGTCATGATCCCAGGGTCCTGGGATCGAGCCCCGCATTGGGCTCTCCGCTCAGCGGGGAGCCTGCTTCCCCCTCTGTCTCTCTGCCTACTTGTGATCTCTGTCAAATAAATAAATAAAAATATTTAAACAACAACAACAACAACAAAACCCCCAATATGGAGTCTTCTTATCACTGAATCTTGGAAGTGATAGCCCATCACTTCTGCTGTATTCTGTTCATTAGATGTGAACCTTGAAGTCTGGTCAACATCTTTCAAGGGGAGGCAGGGGTTATTGGAAGCTATCTTGGAGGCTCCCCACAACGATTGCTATATATTGTTTTTAGGTATATGTGAAAATCATGTAAAAGCATGAACAAAATTGTATAGTTATGTCAGTAATAGTATGAAAACACATACATGAATGATAATAGTTCAAGGTCAGGACTAGGGGGTATAGGGGAGAAACAGGATTGGGGAAAACAGGTACCAGAATATCAACTATACCTTTAATGTTTTATTTCTCTTTGAAAAAGTAAGTATGGAAAGTGTTATAATTCAATAAATTTGGGAGACAGTGCAGGGCTATCCATTTTATTAGTTTCTACATTTTTGATATGTCTGAAACATTTTGTAATAAAAAAGAATGAGCTAAATATAAATAAGAAAAATCCTTTTGTACTATTTCCTCTGAGCTCAAAGAGTGGAGTTCAGGTACTTCACAAACATAGATGTGGGAGATGGGGGAAAGAGGAGGCCTGACTTCTTGGTACAAAGGAGGTGTCACCTTGGGTGTCACAAAGGGACCATTAATCAACCTACCAAAAACTTTTTGTGTGTTTCAGGTGCAAAGTCTTGGGCTGAGTTTTGGGGGTGTTTACTCACCTTCTCACATGGAGAAGGCCTGAGTCTGACCTAATTTAGGAGTATGGATTCTGGTAAGAAAAGTAGTAGTGAAGGATGAGTGAATGGAAATTAGTTGTGTCTACTCCAATTTTTGAAAAAAATATCTAGAAACAAAGATTTCCAGATCCAGCATTTAATAGTTTTTCAAAATATTTTCCATAAAATAAATTGATAAGATGATCTGATAAGGGTGGTTCAGTGTGTTAAGCCTCTGCCTTCGGCTCAGGTCATGATCTCAGGGTCCTGGGATCAAGCCCCTCGTTGGACTTTCTGCTCAGCAGGGAGCCTGCTCCCCCCGCCCCTTACCTCTCTGCCTACTTGTGTTCTCTCTCTCTGTCAAATAAATAAATAAAATCTTTAAAAAAAAAAGATGATCTGATAAGTTTTCTATTTTGAATACTTACTTTGTAAACTCTATAGTATTCTGACTCCATAGTGCATTGAGCTGAATTTTTAATAAACATTTTGAGTATCATTTGGCTTTTTGTAATTTTTCATCTTCGATCCAGAATACTTGACTTTGCAGAAATAAAACCTTTTTTTAGTTGTGGCAAAAAACACTTAACATTTACTATCTAACCATTTTAAAGTATACAGTTCAAGGTTATTAAGTATGTTCATATAGTTGTGCAACCATCACCACTGTCCATCTCCTAAGTTTGTTTTATTTTGCAAAACTGAAACTCTATACCTATTAACTATGCACTACCCCAACCCCCCAGCCCCTTGGCAATCACCATTTTGCTTTCTGTCTCTATAAATTTGACTATACTAGGTGTCTCATATAAGTGGAATCATATAGTCTTTGTCTTTCTGTGATGTCTTATTTAACTTTGTATTATGTTCTTAATAAGGTTGATCCTTGTTGTAGTATATGTCAGAATTTCCTTCCCTAATTAAGGCTGAATATTTCATTATAGGCACACACACATTTTGCTTATCCATTCATCTGTTCGAGGACACTTGGGGTGCTTCCATGTTTTAGCTACTGTGAATAATGCTGCTATGAACACAGACATACAAATATTTCTTTGAGGCCCTGTTTTCAATTCTTTTGGGTATATACCCAGAAGTGGAATTACTTGATCAAATGGTAATTCCATTTTTATCATTTTGGGGAACTGCCATACTATTTTTTCCTCCATTTTGCATTCCCACCAACAGTGCATAAAGATTCCAATTTCTCCACATCCTCACCAACACTTGTTAGTTTCTGTTAATCTAATTGGCATGAGATGGTATCTCACTGTGGGTTTGATTTGCATTTCTCTAGTGATTAGTGATGTTGAGCATCTTTCCAAGTTGTTTATTGGCTGCTTGAGTATCTCATGTGGGAAATGTCTGTTCCTTTGCTGACTTTTTGAATCAGGTTGTTTTTTTGTTGAGTTTTAGGAGTTGTCTATATTTTGTGGATATTGATCCCTTATCAAATGTATGATTTGTAAATATTTTCTACCATTCTGTGGGTTGCCTTTTTATTCTGTTAATAGTGTCCTTTGAAGCACAAAAGTTTTAAATTTTTATGAAGTCCAGTTTGTCTATTTTTTCTTTTGTTGCCTATGCCAAGAAATCATTGCCAAATCCAATGCAAGACATTTAACTTTTAACTACAGTTGCCACTTCTCTTTCCCTTACTGTTCACCAGGGTGGAACAGATCTCATTTTTCTGTCTTCTGAACTTATAAAACATGTATGTAATTACAGCCTGGGTGTACTTTCCATTTCCATTTTTCATTTTAACACCTCATCATTGTTACATTATCTTTATCTGATTTTATTAAAAACATTTTTGTTCTGAAGAATTTTCCCAGGTATTTTATTACTGTAATTGGTATCATCTTCCTGAATCTCTTTT
The DNA here is from genome assembly GCA_004024625.1 of Mellivora capensis. Lineage (NCBI taxonomy): Eukaryota > Metazoa > Chordata > Mammalia > Carnivora > Mustelidae > Mellivora > Mellivora capensis. The sequence goes on from PISX010002310.1 coordinate 124,500, forward strand.
TAGCTGTTCTCTAACATATTAAAGGGATGTATTTCTGTTCTGATTGCTGATTCATGGATTTGTTGGAATGCACAAGCAGATTGCATCTCTGTGAACAGTTAGTTATTTTAAATATGTCAGAATTGTCCCTAGAAGATTTCCTAAATAAAAGCTGATTCCAATCAATTTACTTAAATTCATTCTGAATTACCTCAGACTCTGTCTTTAACACATTCAATATTTATGCAATGCATCCTCATGAGTGTTTCAGATATATTGTTTGGAGATAGGATGAAGCATCCAAAAATAATTAACACCGTGGGCAAAGATAACGAAATGAAAAAACTGAAATAGAAGATGCAAATGTAAAACCATTTTTAGCACGAAAAGTATCAATTGAGAGTAAATCTTTCCGGGCTGGAGAGCTACAAATAGCAGCAGGACCAATGTTTATGAGATGCAGCATTTTGCAAGATGGACAGAAGCCAGGATCATCACTGTGGTATATTATATGATCTGGGTACAGTTATGTTTCTATAATTGATTGGAATTGTCCACGGAGAATGTTCTTTGCTGCAATCCAAGGATTTCTTCAATGTTTCAGTTTCTCCAAAGGCCACTTGAAGGGTAATGTGTTTTTAGAGGAATGCATTTTTCTAAAGTATCAGAAAATAAGATTGAGGTTTTACTAAGATGTCTATATTTTATTCTTATGGCTTCTGCTAAAAACAGCACTATTTGAAGCCAGTGGCATGTTTTTTTTTCTTTCTGATTTTTGGCCAGAATTAGGTTTCAGAAGTTGGATAAAATGGTGTAAAAATAGTTACTTCTGAAAGAAAAACCAAATATTTGCTTTTAAAAGGAAAGGGTTTAGGTTTTTACTGAATATCCTCAAATTGATTTTCATGCTTATACAAGCATGGGAGCAACCCAACTCCCAGGGAGATTGGGCAGAGTGGGTATTGCTTTGCAATGTTAGGGAAAGTACACAAATGTTTTTAAGGAAATTTTAGAGCTTGCTTTAAAATGTCTCCCTCTGGGTGTAATGTACATTGCACCCAAATGCTTGGTCAGTGTGTGAGGCGCACCCACACTGCTGCTCTCAAAACCTGTTCTACTTCCAGAATAGTTCATCTCTGCTGACTTGGACATCAGATACGACTCTTGGCAAGATTCTGAAGGGGTGATATTTATCCTAAAAAAACCAGAGGGGGTAGAAAAGAGACAGTCGGACCTCTCTTTCATTGTCTTGGGCCTCTGTACCATTCACCATCCCACCAAAACATGTTCCCAGAAAGCATTCTCAGATCCACAGAAAGAATGAATTCCCATTCCCATGTATGCTGAGCTACAACTGAAATGGTGCATGCATTTGAATTTGAAGAGGTGGAAATATTGTAGCACAAAGGGATGGAATGCAAGTGAATACCCGAGTACAGAGATTTTATTGTTTTTGGTGGGGTAGCAATGGTGGGGGGGGTGGGCTCTTAGCCTAGTGCCCACTGACATAAAATCAATGCTGAGGATGAGTTTATTTACAGCTTATCACCTTAGACTTTCATTTACCTTTTATTTATTCTTTTTCAAAAAGATTTTATTTATTTATTTGACAGAGATCACAAGTAGGCAGAGAGGCAGGCAGAGAGAAAGAAGGGGAAGCAGGCTGCCTGCTGAGCAGAGAGCCCGATGCGGGGCTCGATCCCAGGACCCTGGGATTGTGATGGGATCATGACCTGAGCCGAAAGCAGAGGCTTTAACCTGCTGAGCCACCCAGGTGCCCCGACCTTTTATTTATTCTTGACAGCTCTTTATCATTTTCTAAGCATTTTCACATAAATGATTCGTTAAGTGAAATTGATAAAATACTTGCTGTACCAGACACTGTGTATACAACAATGAAGTTCACTGCCCTTCTTATCACCATGGAGCCAACCACCAAGAGAGGAAGCCTAGGCAGGTATTTCCTCTGTTTTGTAGGTGAGAAATGCAAACAGAAGACTTGATTAGATATATTGTCCTAAATCCTCCAATATATGCTTGGGTCACCAAATATAACATAGGCGTAAGGTGGCATTACAGAAACTTAATTAAAAAAACAAAACAACCCCCATGAGAGACTATGGACTCTGAAAAATAACCTGAGGGTTTTGAAGGGGCGGGGGGTGGGAGGTTGGGGGAGCCTGGTGGTGGGTATTATGGAGGGCATGCATTGCATGGAGCACTGGGTGTGGTGTAAACTTGTGATCTCTGTCTGTGAAAAAAATAAATAAAATATTAAAAAAAAAAACAAAAAAAAAACCCAAACAAAAAAACAACCAAACAACCAAACAACCAAACCCAAACCAAAAACCAAAGAACGCAAACTGCTTCTCTTGATACTGCAAGCCCAGTTTTTCTTTTTAATCCATACGTATTCCTTCCAGATTCCTGGTGAAACTGTTGTAATAGGAAATAGAGCATCTTTTCTGGAAATACCCAGCTGAAGTAACACTGTCAAGATGCACATTCCTCGTATACCACCCATTTGTTTTGATATTGTAATTAGATGAGCTTGTTTAAAGGTTCACTGACATCATTAGCATTCTGTTGAACGGCTATTAGACACTCTCATGTAGTGTCAATTTCAGATATTTGAAGAACCATGCAATGATTGGTTTCAAGTGTGATCTGGTGTTTGGTGGAAAGACAACTGTAATGTTGGAGCAGATGATGTTTGATTAATGGAGATCTCTGATGGTAGCCTGCTTATTCATTATTTTATGACTGTGTTGTGAAATTTATTTTTCCCCAATCCAAACTTTCTCTTCTGTAATTCACACCCATTTTATTTTTTGCTGGTCCACTGTGGTATTTTGTTTTTAATAACCCTGCATCAATTTGACTAAAAAGCAGCCACAAACCTAGACTTACATATCCAAATACAGTTTGTCCTTTTAGACTATTACTATTGGAAAATATGCACCAATCTTGATGTATCGCCATGAAGAACACTTTTGGAATCTCCCTTTTCTAATTGTCTTTGGTGTTGATTTACAAGCCATGAAAAAAGCAGTTTCATTTTTATGGCACCAGTATTACTCAGTTTTAGCCTTTTCACTTGCAGGAATTATGTGATTATTTCAGAAGCTCCATTTCCTCCTGAATGTTTGGCACTTTTGAGGCCACTGGGAAATATGGGCCCGATTAGCTCTAGGGAGATCTAAACCCGGTTCTAGATCAGCCCGCCACACCCTGCAAAGTGCAGTGTTCTGATTCCAGGATCCATCAGGATTGAAAGTTCTGGAATAAAATTCATCTTAGATCAGTCCTACAATCCTCAAATCATAAAAACTGCTTTCAATATGACTTGGAATCAAAGGGTGCAATCATTCAAGGTAACCGTATTTGTTTTCAATGGACAGGCACGGCAGGCGTCTGTGTAGTTTAAGAAATCCAAATAAAATCGAGATGACTAGCAAGGAAACATGGGTTTGGGGATTCAAAGAAGTTTTAATGACAAGGAGGTGCTGTGATTCTGCTCAACCAAATATGGATTTGCAGTCCATCATCTTCTCCAGGACCTCTTTATAAAGAACTGATTAATTTTAATTTACAGATACAGTATTACTTATGAAACTTTAATCACATGCAGTTTAGAAATATTTTCCAAATCACAGGCTAGTTGAAGAATAAAAATAAAAATTTAAATATCTGTTCAGATGCAGCTGTCTGGGCTTAAATCTTAATCCTGGGTAAGACTGGATCCAACCTCGGAATAGTATCCCAAGATCCTTCTCAAATTGACATGCAAAAGACTTGGGAAGAATTTTCAAGCAAAGTGGAATTCCTGAAATCTCCTTTAAAAGCCTCAAATTTAAGGGGCGCCTGGGTGGCTCAGTGGGTTAAAGCTTCTGCTTTCAGCTCAGGTCATGATCCCAGGATCCTGGGATCAAGCCCCACATGGGAGGATCCTGGGATCGAGCCCCACATCGGGCACTCTACTCAGCAGGGAGCCTGCTTCCTCCTCTCTCTGGCTGCCTCTCTGCCTACTTGTGATCTCCGTCTGTCAAATAAATAAAATCTTTAAAAAGAAAAAAAGTCTCAAATTTGAAGAATTTTATTTTCCAGGGGTAATACAAAATGCTCATGATGAAAAGTGATAGAGCCGGGGCTGAAATTGTGGGAATAGCTTTCTAGAAGTCACTGCAACGGTTCTCCATTACTTAAAATCAGGCTTCCTGGACAACCTGGAATCAATAATCATTCTCAGAATTTTTGAGGACTCTAAAATAATATAACTAGAACTCATTAAACTACAAATTTTTATCTCCTTTTTTTTTTCTTAGATTTAGAATTTAGATTTCTGAAAGCAGATAAAGCAAGCTAACCTAAGAGCTCAATACATAGCTTGGAAGCCAAATTTTTTTGTATTTACTAATAATCAGTCTGAAGATTTATAACTTCTTTCAGGTTTTTCTTTTTCATTTTTTAAAGAGGTTTAGTTATTCATTTGAGAGAGAGAGAGCAAGCACGAGTGGGGAGTGGGGGAGGAGCAGAGGGAGATGCAGGATTCGATCTCACCTGAGATCATAACCTGAGCCAAAATCAAGAGTCAGACACTTAGCCAACTGAGCTACCAAGATGCCCCTAGATTTTCCTCTTTAGAGAAGCTGGGTCATGAAATAATCTTTGCCTACTCAGTTTGGATTATTTCTGAAAGAGAAAAGGCCCACAGTTATTATCAGTTCATATTCTTCAAGCATATGGAGTTCCTGTTTGGGGATCCTTTCACTGTGAATAGTTAGCAGTAGTGATGGCGGAAAGAAAGCTACCTGGTGAGAGAAGACAGAGAGTACAACCTCAGGCTGGAAAGGTTTTATGATAATTTGAAGTTTTAAAATAACTCTAATATCCAAGATCCATTGTTACACAAGAATATTTCATTCTTCTTTTCCATAAATAATGAGTCATTGTGACAATAAAACTACCAACTAACCTAAGTATCCCTTTCCTCTGTGGGCATGTTATAAGAAGTCCAGGTGAGTGCCCTGCTCTCGGTGAATCTGTGAGAGTAGTTGCAATCTCTAGAAGAGTCAACTGAAGGGTATGATGTGCTGTATTTTTAGAATCCTTGTGTCTTCATGTTCATTTAGTCATTCAGCAAGTATTTATTGAACAGCTACCATGTGCCAGCTAATGTTCTAGGTCCTGATAATGTAACCAGGCATTGGAGGAACACAAATCCCAGCCTTCCTAAAGCTTAGTCAGGAGAGACTAACAAAACTCAAATATTTCTGTGGTGATAGGAACAATGGAGAAAAACAAAGGAAGATGTGGAAGACTGGTAGGTTTGGGTGCTGTTGCCATTTAAGCTAAGGTTAGACCTGTGGGTGTCTGGGGAAACAGCAGTCGAGACTGAGGGAGTAACAAGAGCAAAGGTCGTGCATGATGTTCACCAACAGTAAGGTGACCACTGTGTTTGGTGAGGAGTGAGCAGGAGGGAGAGTGATGAGATGAGGTCAGGGGCAGTTAGGGGAGGAGGCGCAGACGATGCAGTACCCTGTAGGCACTATGAAGAGCCTGGCTTTTCTTTTGATGGAATGGTGTTGTAAGATTTGGGCAGAGCAGGCCAATCATCAGACTTCAACCTTTCAAAAGGATGTTCGTTGTGGAGAGAAAATGTTATAAGGGGGGCAAGAGTAGCAGCATGGAGGCCAGGCAGGAGGATGTGGTGTGGTTGAGGGTGGTAGCAATAAAAACAGTTAGATTCTGGATAGATTTTAAAGGTAAAGCTGAAAGGGTCTCTGAGAAAATTAGGTGGGAGTTGGGAGAAAAGGGGAGTCAGAATGATTTCAAGGTAACCAGAGGTGTGTGTGTGGAGAGCATACTTGAGAGATGTGCAGTTTTCTTTTTTTTTTTTTTTTAATTTCTTTTCAGCGTAACAGAGTTCATAGTTTTATACCACACCCAGTGCTCCATGCAATGCGTGCCCTCCACAATACCCACCACCTGGCTCCCCCAACCTCCCACCCCCCGCCCCTTCAAAACCCTCAGGCTGTTTTTCAGAGTCCATAGTCTCTCATGGTTCATCTCCCCCCCAATTTCCCTCAACTCCCTTCTCCTCTCCATCTCCCCATGTCCAGTTTTCTAACGCAACTGAATTAGTATACTAGAAGGGAACGTCAAAACTTGAGGACGAGGGTCTATCTTGTAGATTTTTACTCTGTTGCATCATCTGTGTGTGTGAAGGTTAACAGGAAGCAGATCATTTTTGGTGATTAAATATCCCTTCACTGTATCCAAAAGCTGACCATGGAATTTGGGAAAGTATAGGCAGAGGACGGTTCCTTATCCATGTCAACTCATTGTTGGGCTTGAAGGTCCTGCATTCTTGTGTTGGGGTTGTAGGGATGTGGGATTGTTTCTGACACTTGAATTTCAATTGTTCCTAAACATAGCAAGAAATAGGAGGACCTGTTTACAAGAGAACTGGAGTCCATGTTGCCCTGAGGGAGAACAGGGATAAGTCTGAGGAACAACCCAAGTAGTTTTGGGAGCGTGGGTGAGGAATTTTAGCTTTAGTTCAGTGGTGGTAATGTATATATAAGGAATGGGAGTTGCAGGAGAAAATACGGAAGGAAACAGGCTTTCTGATTTTTACCAACTAACGTCTTCCCTATCACCACATGCTTCATCTCATTAGACCTTTGCAGAGTGAAGTCTGAACTTAGTGTCTCTCCTTTCTCATTGCCCACTCAGGCCTTACCTTATGCAATCTAAGCTTTCTCCTTCCCCATTTTGCTGAAATTACTCTCTTAACAATCATTAATGACCTACTATCCACAGAACCAGAACCCTTGATTTGGTTCTCACTTCCTGGGCTTCTCGTCAGTATTCAGTACACATTACCCACCAAAGGTGCAGATGCGTGCCTATCCAGGCTCCCAGCTACTCATGCCTCCACTTCATCTTTGTTCCACTCTCAGAATGCCCATTGTCATAATCTTCTGTGGTGACCTGCCAAGGAATTATACTGTATACACATAAGACTTGTTGTCCTTACCCTCTAACTCAAGGTCATTCCAGATTTTTCCATCCTTCTTGCCTATTGATTCCTTTCATGTTTCTGAAAGGGCAGCCCAACTAGACATCCTAGGCGGGGCTATTTCAGAGCCTTTGTTAATGCCGATCTACCTGGAATGTTCTTTCATCTCTGCCTTCACAATTCTAACCATCCTCAAATCCCAGCCTACATGTCCTTTCGTGATTTTTAAAAATAGTATCTCACTGCTGCAATTACTTTTTATTGTAACTATCTATGTCTTTTCATCACCAGGCTGCCTTAAGGGCAGGATATGTTTTTGATTCATGTGGGTATTGGAGTACTCAACATACTACCTAGAATGAGTATCTGACTGGCATTTCAATTATTTGAACTTGATGAAATCCAGAGGAATATAAAATGGAATATGAAATTAGTCTGATTATGTTGGCACATGTCCTGTTAGAATGCACACTTAACACTAACATTTTGGTTGAGTAATGAGCGAGAATAAAGTCAGAGACAAATAGCGTTCATCACTTGCTGGGAAGGAATTTTCCATCCAAGCACACCTTGCCTCACTAGTGTTTTCTGCACCTTATTGCAAACTGATCACTTTTAATTTTAGAATTTAATCGGTCACATTTTTCCTTCTCTCTGGGGGACAGAACAGAAATTCTTTCTTATTGCTCCTATGTTCTGTGTCACAGGCCCAGCGAAACAGACCTCCTACCTCCCCACACCTGCATGGTCTTTCTTTCTTTTTTTTTAAAGACTTTATTTATTTATTTGACAGACAGAGAGAGAGATCACAAGTAGGCACAGAGGCAGGCAGAGAGAGAGGAAGGGAAGCAGGCTCCCCGCTGAGCAGAGAGCCCGATGCGGGGCTTGATCCCAGGACCCTGGGATCATGACCTCAGCCGAAGGTAGAGGCTTTAACCCACTGAGCTACCCAGGCGCCCCTCCATGGTCTTTCAACAAAAAGGAATGATGCTGATAAACATGAAGACTAGGAGAATGTTCCTCCTCAGCTTCCTGCATAGATTGGTGACCATTTGTCTATAACCTTTCATTTTCATTTAATTCTACTAAAACAGGGGTTAAGGTATGAACTTCCATTAGCAAATAAACCACCCTAAGAAAAGCACATATTACTTATGTGAAATAAACTTCTGAGACAAGAGCCCTTCAGACCCCTCATACCCACTGTATTTCAATGTCTTCCTATTAGTCATTCTGATTTAATTCTGTAAAGTGCATGCCTGGTCTCCCCACCCCACTTTTATTCATTCTTATTTTACAGCATGGAAAAGGAAAACAAAAGCAATATATTCTAGTTTATGAAAAGCTTTTAAATTCTAGTACTTGAGGTGGTTACATTGGAAAGTATTTTACAATGGTTCATCGCAGGACCAGGAACAACTGAAATTACTTTCCAAGGGTAGAATATAATTCTACTAGACTGTATCTTACAGGGACATGGGATTCTAACAACATTTTAGTTTGAAAAAGGTATCTTTCATGATGGAAACCGTATGGACAGAGACACTTCCTTTATCGCAAGTGAAAACCTACCCGTAGGGGTTGGAAATGTTCTGTGTTTGCCCAGACTTGTCTTGGAAAGTATAAGGATGAAGAAGAGAACTGGGTGGCCTGTCCGTGTTACAACACGAACTAGACTGTACTTCTCTCCTTGTGTAAATAAATATATAAGAAAGAGAATGGAAGTGAAGTCTTGAAGTATAGGTCATGAGAGGAAGAGCAAGGGGGAATAAATGGGAAGGAAGCAGGAGAGATAACTGAATCAGTCTGTGTTGAAGCGGCACTCTAAACATTTTATTTCCACCAGTTACAGTATCTACATTTTCTAAGGTCAGTATATTCGGTTTTCTTTATCATCATTGGGCTCTGCAATATAATTTTACATCATATATTATTAACATTTTTGACTATAAGAAATTCTGAAAGTACATGTGATCTGAGTATAAATTTTGCTAACGATCGACATTATGTGCCTCCATACAGATTTATCTTAATGTGTCTTATGCTGCAGGGTTAGAAATCTCTTACAACAAACCCCAACACTGTCACGCCTCAGTGTAGCTTCCCTTAGGAAAAAAATGAACCAACATTCTTGTAAACATTACACTGTGAGATGCAAAACTGGATGGGTAATTGTTAAATCTCATCTCAATAGACACAAAGTTTCTCCCACATGCGTGTTCATTTCACATCTCAAGAAACCCATGAAGACAACACTATAAAAGGCAACAATTGTGAAAAGGCACCGCAGCTAGCCTTGTGTCGCTGGAGTCAATACTGCGGCCGCTGTCGATTTCCTGGGTGTCTTGAGGTCAGAAGTTGATTCCACCAAGGCAAACATCAAGTAATTCGACTTCGTCTAGATGAATGACCAGCCAGACTTCTTAACTACTTCTCTCCGATGGATTGTTCGGGTCAGATTACTTCACTTCCAGGTCAGTCAAGGCCTCAGAGACCTCCTCGTTGACCTGGGCGGAAATGCTCGCTGGTGTGACATTGAGATGAATGTCATACTGCTGGTCCAGGCCGAGGTAGCAGTCGCTCATGAGATAGAGTGTGTAGATATACCTGAAACAAGAAAACAGAACAAAACGTAAAACCACAGACATCTTTAATTCTTGCAGAACTCTGGTGGTGAGGTTCTGCTTACCTTCCAGGTAGTTCAGGCGTATAAAAAGAAATGGAAACAACGTGATGATTTCGAACATATCCTACTCTTTTCAAAGCGATAAGTTCTCTCTTATCCACTTCTCCTAGTATCAAAAACCATCCTTCATCTTTTAATTTGGGAAATCGAGGGGTAACTGCATGGCTGTCTTGCTTTCCCTGTAAACCAGAAAAAAAAACACAAAAGAAGATAAACCATTAATAATGTCTAGACTTTCTATGCCCCTTGGTTGTGGTTAAAAGGCTAAGTTGTTTTCCTTGACAGCCATAAATCTACATGGTTCAGTATATCTATCTGGGATGTTTTAAATTTTCTGGTTTGGTGTCTTTGATATGCTATCACCTGCTATTTTTCAGGCATCTTGAAGCACATTATAGATACTACTTTGTGGCTATAACCACCAGAATATTTGGCTCAGTTAGAACAGAAAGCCCTGAATCTTATTATCAAATTAGTAAATTCTTACATCATTCTTATAAGTGATATTAATACCCCAATTGCAGATGAACGAACTGAGATATAATCATGCTAACTAAATCTTCCAAAGCCTTATTCAAAAGAAACTGATACCTAGGGGAAAAAAGACATCAAGACTAGACCCTGGACCTCAAGATAATAAGGACTATGTAATATAAATACTTTCCCTCGACCCAAGAATAAAACTCACATAAAAAAGCACATATTCTAATATGGCAATATTAAAAAATCCTTTCTTCGAGGAATGGGAAATTGTAAGCCAAGAGATTTGTAAAATACATTAATCACCACAATCCAAAAACCTACATCACCATAATGGCAGCACTTGAAGTCTTTACTTTAGATGGATTTTACGAAATATGAGATTATTTTAGTGATTCTTTTAAGACAATGACATTATGGCATAAAATTTACTAATAATGACATGCTCTCAATCAGACATCATTAAATATTCTAGAGGGAAATGCTGCACTTAAGACATTTTAAAAGAGTCTGAGAGCAATGCATTTTTACAGCATTTAGAACAAATTGAGAGTTTTTCTAGTGTGATTAAGTCTAATTTTTAAGTAGTAATGGTAAGGTAGAAAAATCTTAGTTGTTTTCCCATGATTTTATCTATATGATTCTTACTATCTTTTTTTGTAAGCTGGGACAAATTAGGTCATCTAAAAATGCTCATATTAAAGCCTTTGGACTATCAGAGGCCCATCAGTTCATACTTACACTGACTGATTTTTAGAATTAGAAATTAAATGACATGGGACCCAAAGGCACAGTGATAAAAAGATGTAATGACAGACAGCTTCTGCCCACTCTGTATTTGAAACAGAGTGGATGGTACTCATTAACAACAGCCTCATTCTTGAGGGCTTATTTTATTTTATTTTTAAAATTTAAATTCAATTAGCAAACATACAGTATATCCCTAGTTTTTGGTGTACTGTTCAAGGGTTCATTAGCTGCATATAACATCTAGTGCTCATCACATCACGTGTCCTCCTTCATCTGAGGACTTATTTTAGATATGGGAATGCCCCTGATGGCAGGGGGTGACACAGAAGACAAATTCTTTCTTATTTCAATTATTATGGTACTAAAAACCAATCTGCTCACATGCTCTGTACTAATATTCTTAGGCGGCCAAATGTTTAAGTTTCTGTGTCATAGGTAACAGAAAAGACCAGAGTAATTTAGAATAAGCAAGTTGTAGATTTGTTGCTTGTATGAACACTGGCAGAGCTCTCTCGTGTGCGTTCTAGTGAAGGAAGAAGGAAGATGTGGCAACTAAGGCAAACTCACAGCGCTGAGTAGGAAAGCTCTGCCCTCCTGTGCACCTAGCTAGCTGTGGTTTCTATGTCTCAAAGTGCCCATGGGCAGTGCTTCTCTAACCTTAAAGTCCTTAAAAATCTTTTAGAGTGCTGGGTACAAGGACAGATTTTGAGATTTTCCCCCCACCGAGATTCTGATGCAGCCAGTCTGATAAGTAGGGCCAGAGAATCTGTACTCCAAATCCCAGGAAATTCAGCCGGCCTGAGTAGACAGACCCCATGAACACAGGACTCCAGGCAAGATAGTATTAGGTAAGGTGCATATTCTGGGGCTGACAAGTGGCCCATGAGGACTGACTGGTTCCAGAAGACTAACTCTTGCTGCTTAAGGCCAGTTGAGAAAGCAGGATTCGTCAGTGACACGGACACATTAGTAATATAAAAGATATGTGTGGTGGCGCATGCCGGGATCTGGTGTGAAGCATTTGAGAATGGAAACCAAACACCATACCTTGTGGAACCCGAAGTGCACTCGCTGCAGGCTGACTTGAAGCACATACTCTTGATCAGCATGCAATCTGATCCACCTGTTGTCGTTTCGTTTGTCTGAGGTCACGGTTGTGATAGAGAGTTCACCGTGTCCCTCCACTGAGTCATCCCACCAGCCTTTAACACTTAAGCCAACATCTATCACTGGCAAGTGGGATAAGAAATTCCATGCCTGAATAAAAAACAGAAGAAATATAATAAGGAAGGGTTAATGGGAAATGCAGTGATCAAGAAACTGTGCTTTGAAAAAAATGTCTGGAGATTCATCTAGATCCACTGCAGGTGTAAGAAATAATACAGAGAGATCCTGTGCACTGTTTCCCCAACAGTAGCATTTTCCAAAACTAACGTACAATATTGATACGGGATATTGACACTGACACAATCCACAGTTCTTACTCAGATTTGCAAGTTTTTCTTATACTCATTTGTTGGTGGGTAAAAATAGTGTGCTCTTAATCTCTGTAGTTTAAAGTCCTTTTAAAAGCAACTAAAAAATTATTAATCATTCACTACATGTGCCATGTGACTCCTTCACTATAAATCCCGCCTAGATATTGAGTGACTACTGACTACACTCAACAATAAGTTTAAAACAATGTTTGTTTTCAGCTGGTCTGCTTTAGAGGAACATCTGGTGTAACATATACACCTTCTAAGGCAGAGGGCTTTACTGGGGGATATACAATTTGAAAAAAAAAAGTTGTGATGCAATTGCTGATGTCACTCAGCATTACTCATTGACTACTGACTGTACAAAATGATTTGTTTGTTCAGATTCCAAATTTATTCTGAGAGGAAAACATTTCCACATGTTTGTATATCACAAGGAACCCTGTAAGGGTCCTTCTAGAAATAAATATGTGCTTTTGGCATTATATTGAGAATACCAATTAAAATGATGCATATTAAAGGGATAGAAAATATTTTACCAATTTTATTCTTGCTCTTCAAATTGAAAGGCATTTTGAGAAATCAGTATGCTTATAGCAAGTGCTCATCTTTAACAAATGAATTTCTAAGTCTATAGAAAGGATGTAACAAAATAAACTTAATGTTATCTGATAACACTGTTACCTTTTCCTAACACTTATAATTATTTAGGATATTACTATCAGTCAAGAAAAGTCTCAATATATTGGTTGGTTTTATCAGTTGTTAGCTTCTAAGTTTTTAAAAGTGCACGAATACTTTATTTTTGTATTTTCTTTTCTTTCTTAACTCTATACCATAGACTTCCTCATAGGCTTTGATGTTCTGTTTGCTAAGACTTCAGTGCTGCCTAGTGTACCTAATTGAAATGAAGTAGCCTTGATGAATCAAACTACCCCTTAGGAATTCAAAAAATGTAAATCTAATGCAAATTTTCAATCCACCTACAATCCTATAACTTGTCTTGTGAATCTGAAATTATGTCTGGAATAGATCTTGAAATAGCCAAGCTACAGAATGGTCTACACTGTGCTTCAAGGTAACAGATGGCCTATCCTCTGCTAGAATCAAGAGTCACTGAGTATAGAAGCTATACCACTTGATGTTCTAAGCCTGGGCAGAGTGGGAGAGTGATGAAGGGGACCCTTAAATACACAGTTTTTGTAATGCATTTAACTTGGTGAGACAACACAAGTAACATTTACTGCACGAAGCAAGACCATGTTTCTTTACTTGTACTATTAAATTAGTTACCAAAGGTGTTTTCAGTTATTAGCAACTTGTTGGGATTTTACTTTACAAGGCTCCCAAAAATCAGATCTGGTTTTTATGTATATTGATCTTTTTTGTAGCACGATATTATTATTATTCATCCTTGTTGTGTACACATATATTTGTTGGGTGTGTGTATGTACACACACACACACACACAAAACAAAACCATAAGCTATTTTTAAGGAAACTGCTAAGACATTTCAATACCAGCCAAACATATTTATCTGAGGATTAATCTTCATCTATTGAATCAGGCAAGAGCACTGCCATGCATACAATTATTTAATTAGCAGCCAAATCCTCTGCCAGTCAGCAGCCGTTCCAGGCATACTGATGGGGTAGAAGATGCAAATCTCACAGTCGTACTGCTTTTTCTCATTACTACTGCAATTAGCACTTAAATTGATGCTTTAAACATACTAATTTCTGGAATAATTCAGGATTTGTATGTTACCTGGGATCGCCTCACTGCAGAGCCGACACCAGATTGCTCTGCAAATTGAAGCACTTTTGAGCCAAATAACCATCATCATATCAGACTGAGCCAATTTGCATTTGGTTTTAAAGATAACAGAATGGCAATTTATGCAAATAAATTAAGTAAGTTTACTTCTGAGTTCTCCCTGAACTAATTATAACAATGTTCTAATTTTTCATCACATCTAAAACTTGGCTTGAAATCAGTATATGTTAGGTTAGAAATCTGTTGTTGCTAACAGAAGCCTTGTTTTGGTTTAAATATATTGTTTTTATTCATAATTTTGATGGTAATTTTGTTAGAAAGGTAGGCACTTATTATGAATATTTAAGTTGTTTCTTGTGCCAATTTTGAGCTCAACAGAAACTGAACAATCAGACTTTAGTGCCTGTAATACTTATTTCTAAGTTACTCAAAACTAAGTTCCATTGGAAAAAAAGAATGACATGGTTTGGAAGTTTCTTTAATACCTGCATTTGCAAGTCAATATATTAATTATGTTATAAAACCTGAATGTTTGACATGTTTAGGATAAAACTGCTTAAGACTTAAAAGTCTATATATGCCAAATATTTCTGGCATCGTTCATTCATATTTTTAGCCTTTCCAAAGAGAGTTTGGAGACATGACCTATGTTGTCTTTTACAACATAGATTTAGCTTTCTATCTAAGTTATATGGTGTACAAATAAGAAGTTTACTTAAAGAAATATTTTAGAATCTAGGAACAATAATGTGATTAAAATAAAAGGGGAGAGTATAAGAACGTAACTGAGGGAACTGCATGGAAGTCTACCCAACTGAAATTTATACCAAGTGGGTAATGCAGCCTCGTTAGTGATAGACAAGCTACTGTAGGCTTTTCTAAGCTGATTTAATAGCATTATACTGAATCAACTTCCAATAGTGCCAATGCTCCTACTAATTCTTGTTATTGTAATTATTTTTAATATTATTATTAAATTCTGTTCTATATTAGGAACTGCATAAGGCAGCTGAAATACTAATATCCTGCTTCATTTTCACAAAGCTTCATGAGACAGGTATGATGTGTCCATGTTCATAATCACAGTAAATGGCATACAGAATTTAAACCTGGGTGAGTCTGATCCCAAAACCAATGCTTTAAGTTAGAAAACTCTTGGTGTAATTTCCCAGACAGAATAAGGAAGCTTCGAAACACAGAAACAATGACCTGACCTGCTTCATTTTCACAGCTGGCAGCTCATTTTCCATCATGGAGCTGAATACATGGTCTTTCCCTCCACAGGCATGGATCAGTTCCGGAAGGCAATCAATGATGCCATGGCTCCCACCACGTCCGCCCTTTATACCTGGGCTCCATTTCCTGGGAAATAATACCAGCATTAACCAACAAATTCTTTCATAAAGCAAATGAGAGTCCCTGACATTGGTCGTTTATCTAATGAGGACAGTTTTTAAAAACTAAGACTACTATCCAACTTTTTTTTCTTTAAGATTTTATTTATTTATTTGACAGACAGAGATTACAAGTAGGCAAGAGAGGCAGGCAGGGAGAGAGAGGAGGAAGCAGGCTCTCCAAGAAGCAGAGAGCCCAATGTGGGGCTCGATCCCAGGACCCTGGGATCATGACCTGAGCCGAAAGCAGAGGCTTTAACCCACTGAGCCACCCAGGTGCCCCTACTATCCAACTTTTTAAAGGCCATTATCATTAAGTTTTAAAATCAGCCAGATTGTCTAATACATCAATCCAAGGCAGTATGGCTATTATGACATAAGATGCGTAAATCAAATGTAAGCTCAGTAACACGTACGGTTTACAGGGAGGGGGTGCGTGTCTATAGGAAGGCACTAATGTATACTAGTGCTTCTATGTGGTTCAAGCGCTGAACTGGAGCCCTGGGAGGTCTCTTTAATGGATGCAGGCAAGTGTCTCTAACACAATTACTTGAATAAAGTTTTCATTTTAAGTTGTTGGGAACATACAGTTAAAAGCACATTTTGGGAATCTTTGAGATTTCTATAGCACAATAGTGGCAGAGCCCCAAGAACACAGTCCACCCACATCTTACTCTCTATTTCCTGTTTATATAGCAAGAAGAAAAATACAATTGAAATCATGTAAATATAGTACTTTTCAGGATGACAGCAAAGAACTGGATCAAATCTCCTAGACCCCAAGCAGCTTTCCATAACAGATCTGCGTGCCGTGTTACAATAGTACCCTTATGTACCTACTTTACCGTTGAAACCCAACTCCCGTAACTTTTAGTACCGTATTGGAAGGGTTCCTGAAACTGAGCTGCAGACATGTGGTGTCTACTTTTCTCCTCATGCCACCTGCTGCTGGTGTGGCTCACTCTCTGAATGTTCGTTTTAGTGTCTAGGACATCCCGTGGTGGGGACTGAAGCACCATGGAAATAACTGTTTTGGAACCCAGTACACTTGAGTCCAACTGAGGGACTTTCTGAGGGGACCCCCATGTGTGTGTGAGGTTCTGGTTGGCATCTGTATCTAGATGCCTCAAACTAGCGCATCCCTTAGTCCAGCTGACAGGAGGAAATGGGTACACGATGGCAACCTACAGCCACACTGTTCTGTTTGTCTACATGACTGTGAAACAACATTTTGCTGCAAAGTATCTCTCAACTGAAGTGAAACACTGGTGTGAAACCAACACTTTCATTTAAACACTTGTAAATTGTACTGTTCTTTTTCTTGCTAAAATATTTGCAGCTATGTACACAGGACCTACAGGTTAAGTAATCTGATGAGAATAGAAACCCTTCTTTTTAGGGGCGCCTGGGTGGCTCAGTGGATTAAGCAGCTGCCTTCGGCTCAGGTCAGGATCTCAGGGTCCTGAGATCGAGCCCTGCATCGGGCTCTCTGCTCAGCAGAGAACCTGCTTCCTCCTCTCTCTCTGCCTACTTGTGATCTCTCTTTCTCTGTCAAATAAATAAATAATCTTAAAAAAAAAAAAAGAAACCCTTCTTTTTAGTACAGGTTCTATCTCAGGCTGCTAGTATATATAACTACCCAGTTTTGGACATTTTGTAGATGTACAATTTACCTCTGATAGGGGACTTCAGATCCCTCAAATCTATGGTGCAATACAAGAAATTGGTCATTTACTTTGGTTTAGATCACAGAGCACTTGCATAACTTCTTTCAAAATAAAGGCTGATATTGTAAAGGAATAAATGCAGTTAACATAGAAATGAATGTAATGTTGCAAATAGAAAACAAGGGAAGGTTAAAATGAATTGTGATTCATCTTGTGGTAGATGATCAAATTCCAGCTGAGATCACTGGGCCCTGTCTCCCTCTGGGAAACAGGCATTTTCGCTGCAAAGAATCAATATCCTAGGCACAACATGAAATTCCAGAAATTTACACACATGTAAAGAAAATATTATTTTTGAAATTAAAAAAGCCAATTAAATTGAAATTACAACTATTACCTGAAAACATGAAGATGGTGGTGTTCTATGTTTGGTACTGAAAGAAGAGAAGAATCCTTTAACCACCGACCCTGGATCACCATCTGAACCAGATTGGTAATATTTAGGGCTGTCACCAGCCAGCCCTGGTTTGCAGCCACATCCAGCATTGCCTGAACAGGGGGAAAAAAAAATTCACATATTACAAGAATACCATGGCACTTGCCTTCTCCATTGGGGATCTCATGTTAACCTTAACAGAAAACAAACAAACACAAAATAAGCATTATACCTCTAAACTGCTATAATCAAAATGAAAACCAGAAAGTAAACCACAGTTGGATTGGAAAGAATGAACCAGAACTCCCAGTAGCATCTGTTGCACATTACTTCTTATAAAGTGCCAAATATTTAGCTTTTCTAAGGGTAGCAAATACAGCCAGGTTATACTGGAAACCAGTAATAAAGAGAAAGACTCAGTATACTTTATGAACAAATATCTCTATAATTCACTGTATGAAAAGCATTAGAAACTGCACCTAAAGAGTAAATCTCAGGAAGCCTTTTCCAAATTTAATATCGATAATGGTAAAGCAATAGGTTTTCTTGCCAAAAATTTATTTCCCCCCAAAAGCAGGCTGAAGACAGAGCCCTGGTTTTCAATAAAAATAATACACTACGTACTTACAAATGGGGCAACTGCCAGTGGTCCAAGTGGAATGATGAGAAGCTATTCATATTAGTCTATACATTTAATCTAATGTTTTATGGACAAACAAACGGCTGCATTTGCTTAAGGCAAAACTAAACAGTGAAATCTTATTTAAACAAAGGAGAAGTTTACACAGGCAAAGCTATTTCAATTAAATTAGATTCTGGAGAATGCTGACTTAAAGACACATAAGTTAATATCATGATCTGAGGCAGCTACTTTATACAGTTTGAGGAGTGTATTCTCTTATTTTAGGGAAATGAAGATATGAAGAGAAAAGAGATGTACCTAGTAAATGCTGAAAATGATAGTATAAATGGTAAATGACTCATCGCCAGCAAAATATTTATAAAATGTTGTATTAAACTATTAGAACTTTTTTAGAAATAATTGTTAAGGCATACTATGCTAGCAAAATTAATTTGTTATACTACTTATTACAACAGAGGCAGCCACATTTTCCTTCTAAATTTGAATTTCCTATTCTGTGTCCTCTAATTTAACAAACAGTAAAATTGTTTAAAAACGTCTGGCTAAACTAATCTGTTGTCTTCTTATATACATTACAGGGAAATTCATCAACATTTCTGGCTTTCAAGACTAATGTGATAAAATGGTCAAAGTGGGTTTTAGCACCCGTGAGTCTACCATATACGATAAAGCCTCATACTCGTATAATAGATATATTTATATGTGTGCATATCAATGGGTATACATGTATGAGTGTACATGTTCATCAATCTAGGAAAAATACACTTCCATTCTTCCCATTTCTCTGCAGAGCTGATTAAAATGCTTTGCCTTTCTTTGAAGTATATGAGACAAAAGATTATGATTTAAAAAAAGCATAAGTTCATAAGTCACAACTCTTGAGTTCTAAAAGGCAACAGAAAAGAAAAAAGAAATGAATAATCATATCTAATGTGGTATCACAATGGTGTTAGAAGTTGTAATGTGGGGTAACTATGGCGATTTTACTTGTGATTTTACATTATAACTTGACTAAAAATAAATTCCAGATCAAAAGCTCACATACAAGAAGAGCTGGATGGATAGACCATATGTTTTTAACTTTGAAGTTTTCATGATGAAGTTGAAAGATTTCATAAAATTTATGAGCGTTCCCCATAATTTTTCATTGTATGATCCAGATGTGAAAACGTAAAAAATCATGCAAAGTGATTGCTTACATTGCTTAAATGAAAAGCCATGTCATGAATTGAAAACTATTATTTCTCTTGTTTTAATTTTGAGAAAAGCAGGTAGAGAGACCAAGAATCTGGGATGAAAAAAGGTTTTGCAATTACCCAAATGTGGTGAATGAATGTTGCTCTCTGCTCAATCGTTCCCTAGTCGGGTCTATTTTCTCTGCTCCCTACCTCCTGCCCCCATCACTGTCTTAAGCACAGACCTTCAACAACAATCACCTGGAATAATATAACTGCCCCTTTATCTTCATTCTCATCTAATTTTTCTTCAATCCATATTTTATATGGTTATCAATGATCAGAGAGGAGAAAGGGATCATATCATTCGTCTGCTCAGGCTTCTTCAATGGCTTCACACCATGTAGAGGGCAAAGCCAGCACTTCTCTGCATGACAGTTCTGGTCTATGATCTAGCTGGTTCTAGATTTTCACTCCGGCCCCTCCCTCCCTATACTCCTAATATAGCATTACTACATTACTGCTATTTCTCCAAATTTAGCCTTATTCCTTCCGTTCTCTTTTTGCAAATCCTGACTTGTTTACCTGGGAAATTCGGATTCATCCTTCAGGTCTAGCTCAAAGTTTACTTTGAGTAAAGAAGTCTTACTGTAAGAAGTCTTACTGTGGAATCTCCCTGATTCTTCCAGGTGGACTGCAGATATTTCTTTCTTCTCCTGTGAGTCTGCTGCTCTTGACACATGCCATCGTTATCCTATTGTGAGTCTTTGTTTACACATGTACTCTTTGAACTACAGATTTCTTGATGGCAGGAATCTAGAAATATTCTGTTAACTCAAGCCAGTGCACTCAAGTTAATATCTGTTGTCTGAGAAATCCAATTACAATGATGGTAACGACATTCTGCCCAAGTTATTGCACACTTGCCAAAGAAAAAAATTCCAAGGTTTTAGTGTCAAACAGACATATATCTGAGTCCCAATTTTGTCCCACTTACTATGTGAATCTGGGGAAATTTCTTAACCCAACTCTGCTAGGCTTCTCACTTACAGAAGGGGGCATTATACCTTATTATACCTCCTTGCAGGGGTATTATGAGGGTACAGTGAGAAAATGTACTATGTAAGGTATCTAATATACCGCCTGGAACACAGTAAATCTTAAACAGGTCTCTATTTTTAAAGTTTTCCTGTGATATGATGAAAAGAACATCCTAAAATAGTCCATTCTTTCTAACAGATTTCCTTGCGGCCTTTTGGTGTTGATTTCTGGACTCAATAGTACAGGGCTTTGAGGGGCAGGGCATGCAAGGTCAGGAGCAGATGTATGGAATGGATAAAAACAGTTCATCAGGACAGGTGTCCAAATACAAGAGAGCCAGAGGATGTGGGCTTGGATCTCAGTGTGAATGGGTAAGCCTGTGTTACTGTTCAGAGGTACATACCTAAAGAAGCTAAGGCCAGGTGATTGGTCCAGGTAAATGGATCTGAGGGTCCTGATAGACTGTACTGACATACCTTTGCATGACTGAGCCCAGGATGGATTCCCTGTGTCTCACTGCCTTGAGAGCAATCTTCCTCATAGGTAAAGGCTAATAAGGTATCTGCTCCTCCCCAGAGTGGCGCTGACATTGGTAGCAGCTGGAGATCATGGCTCAGTTCCCCAAGTCACCTTAAAGTCTCTTACAGAGATCTAATGCTCAACAGCAAAGGTAGTTTTTAGTACATGGAGGAGATGGAACTCTGGAGATTCTTTACCAGCTTAGCATTAACGTTAGGCAAATACTTAATCCCCCTTTACCTCACATCCACCTTCTACTTGGCACGCTACTTGCAGGACAAAACTAGGATGATTCTAAGTATAGGGGAAAAATGGATGGGCACTGACTCTGTGGATGAAACTTTTTCCTACTAAGTTGAAATGAACTTCAGTTGATTGATGACTGAGATTTCTTTGCCATTTCCAGCTGTGATAAGATGGAAATACAATTTCTAGCATTGTATTCATTTATCAAGTTATGCTACAATTAAAACCTTATCATAATTAACAGAAACTGTGGAGCTGTCATTTACTTATAGGAGAGCAGGTGATGAGCTTGGTTTTTAACACATTTTAACTGAGATGCTGCTGGGAAGCCAGGTGAGAAGTCCAGGTAAAAACTCAAGAACTTCTGAAGTACTTGGCTTTATGCCACGGTAAAACAACCACTACCACAAACTATAAAAATCAACCCCACCCCTCACTCCTAAAACAATAAAAGAATAAAGTGTTTAGAAAATGGATGCTTTAACAAATAACATGGAGGACATGGGGAGATGGAGAGGAGAAGGGAGTTGAGGGAAATTGGAAGGGGAGGTGAACCATGAGAGACTATGGACTCTGAAAAACAACCTGAGGGGTTTTGAAGGGGCGGGGGTGGGAGGTTAGGGGAGCCTGGTGGTGGGTTTTAGGGAGGGCACGTATTGCAGGGAGCACTGGGTGTGGTGCAAAAACAATGAATACTGTTATGCTGAGAAGAAATAAAAATAAATTAAAAAAAAAAGAAAATGGATGCTTTCTGAAAAATTTCTAGAAAATTTTTTCTTAAAAAATTTTTTTAGGCTCTAGGAGTCTTGGAGCCAAATGTATGCTTTATGACTTGAATCTAACTCATGTCTTGAACATTTACTTTGAAACAATTTCAAGAATTCTCTAAGCATATCAGGCTTGGTCTTAGCATTTAAATTCAACCACATTTTCATGGAGGTGTTACTACTTTGGCAAAAGACATATTTATCAAATCTAGATCTATTTTCTTGTCTTCTGCTACTATACTATACTTAAAATGCAAGCTTGACAACATATCTCTCTTTGTATTATGGCAGATAAAATTTCATTCAATAATTAAAAGTCCCAAACACTGAATTACATGTTAAAGTCAAGCTGTATAGACTATATGCATATATGGTGTGAGTAAAATATTTGTATAAGAATGCGCAGACTATAATACACTTTCGTAAATAGCTCACCCTTAATCCATAACAATACAAAATATGAGGAAAGGCATCTGTACCATCCTCCTTTGAAAGATGGAGAAATAGAAGCTTACAGGTGTTCAGTGGCTATGTAATCACACCAGTCAAAATGAAATTAAGACTTGATCTTGGTTTTCCAATTAATTACCTGTGCTCATCACACCATATTCCATTATGCTGAATGATTTACATTGACTTTGGCTGCTTTTTTAAGTTAATTTTTAAAAAAAATTTTAAGTATGTTCTACACCCAAAGTGGGGCTTGAACCCATGACCCTGAGATTTGAAGTCACTTGCTCTACCGACTAAGCCAGCCAGGCACCCCTACCCTGTCTTATTTCAAGAAGAATTTAACCTAACCTTTCTCCCCTACAAACAGAAAAACACAAATTCCAGACAAAATAACTAGGTATTTCATCAATTACTATCTCTGTATGAATTTTATCAATACAATTTTCAAAAACTTAAAATTTTAAAATTAATTTGAATCCGTCATTTGGTAATGAGTACATCTTGATATTTTATAGGTAGGCATTACATATCTTTTGGAATCCAACTGAATTCCGGATTTAAGCAATTCAAAGGTAATACAGGAACTTTGAGTACTGTGACTGAATTAAAGTCAACTTCATTGGAAGGAAACAGAATTGCTGACCAGCAAAAGAAAAACTATCATTTGATATAAATTAGGAATTACTGAGAGGAAAATAATATGATGAAGCTCTAAGGCCCATTATTTAAAAATTTCTGCATTTAGTTTGAAAAGTCTGTGAATTAGTCCTTGGTGTCATCAAGGCTTTGGGGCTGTAGAGTGTACATATGGTGTGAGACAGATGACCACCAGCTCCTCCACCCACAGCCCCCTTAGCGTTCTGACTTATGCCCTTTCTTCTCCCTCCCTTTATCCTTTCTTCTCTTTAAGGAACTTTTTCTCTTTTTCCTTACATCTCCTGCTAGTCATCCTTGTGTACCTAGTGGCAGCGTAGGGACTGCAGCAACCACATGAACATAAGATTATGACAAAGGCTGAAATGGCTAGATAATGTTGCTACTTCGGTTAAAATTAGATAACATAAAGGTAATAAACTGACAGAGTTAAGAGAAAGATTTATTTAGTCTAGAGTGAGAGAAAAGGATTTTCATTAATTTATAGAAGTCAAGTGACTACTTATAGAATGTCATGAGAATTGCAAAATACTATGGAAAGATTGTCAGAAACTCCCAGCCAAGAGGAGTCTAAGGATATGACAACTAAACGTGAGGTGGTACCTTGAATAGGATCCTAGAAAAGGAAAAGGAAATTAAGTACACTAAAGAATTCTAAGTATGGACTTTTGTTAATAATAATGTATCAATATTGGTACATTGATTGTGACAATGTACTTTATTAATGTAAGAAGCTATATTAGAGGAAAACTGCCTGTGGGAGGAGTAGGCCCTCTCTGCACTATCTTTGCAACTTTTCTGTAAATCTAAAACTGTTCTAAAATATAAAGGTTATTAAAAAAAAAAACTATGGAAATTCATCCAAAGCAGCTTGTTAAAACATTTGTTGTTAGACATCTGCTAGAAAATGCACTATGCGGTTCAAGGGCTCCCAGAAGTTTTACAATGATGGGAAAATCTTAAAAAAAAAAAAAAAAAAAGGCTTTCTTGACAGAAAGGCATACTCCTTTAAAGGTTCAGGTCAGTTGCAAGTAATGATACAGTATTTTGTCAATAATTAAAATGCTATAAGTACATTTATAAGACTCTTTTTCAATAGCAACAGTTGTTCACTGTAACTTTCTTCTGAACTTTTACCCCCAGAAGGTTAGCATTCAGGAAGCTCAGCTGCTGTCTAACAAACTTAATTAATCAAAAAGTCATTTCCGAGCTGTAACTATGAGTAAAAGCGCTTCAAGTGTGCTAGCAAGCCTACAAGTTAATCAAAATGCTAATGCAGTACAAATTAAAGTTGTGATTAACATTTCACAGTAGCTGCTTAAGTGAGTTGATCACACAAATGGGTTAAGCATTACTCATTTCCTATAGCCCCAACCGGGAAAAGGGTTGTTATGTGGGTATGAGGAGAGGAGCTGGGGGTAGAAGGATCCTTCATAATAGCATCACATCATCAATAAACCATCACCAAATTGTCATACAAAAGCTTTCAGGTAGAGCCACCCAGGGGGAAATAGCCTTCCAAATTATATTACAGTCCTTGAGGGGAGATTGCCTATAAATCCACAAGAATAAATAAAGTTGTTTAAGACCTCAAAATCCACACATATTTGTGTTAGTTTTGGAAATACTACATGCATCAGCTCTGTGTTGCTTCTTGGGGAGGGGGGAATAGTACCTTGTTTTAAGTGTTGTTTCCCGTGTTCTACTGAGGAATTAAAATGTATCTTTGATACATGAAAAAATAACTACCAACTGGATAATGATTTTATATTTATTAAGTTTTTATTTTGATTCCAGTATGGCTAACATATGGTGTTATATTAGTTTCAGATGTACAATACAGTGATTCATCTGGATGGTAATTCTGCACCATAGTGTGGATCTCTGCATTTGAAAAATAATCATTCAGGTTAAGTTCATTTAGAATTATTTGCTTTTAAATAGTCATCCATTAACAAAACTTCATGAGGCTTCCATGGCAAGATCTGAGCTCCTGGTAGTTTTGCCAGGAAAGCAGCCTGAATTAGACTTGCCTGTCTCCATGAATTTGATAAGGTCACACTAATGTTTATAATAAACAGACTACATTTGTTGGTAGACAATACAGATTTGGCAGATAATCTCAAAAAACATTGTGAGAATCCACACATAATAAATCTCCCTTTTAATCCTCTCCTAATAAAGAACTAGAAAGGAAAAAGTGAAATATTTATGTATTCCATTCACCATGATATATTGAAATGTACTACATGCCAAGAATTATATCCAAGTCATCTTTGTCAGTGAGATTATAAACAGTTATTGATAAGGTTCCAGCCTACTTTGGATGATGCAAAATCCTCCAAATATATGCTCATAGTATTAATATTCCTTGAAACATATCCAATATTTAAAACTCAATAGTGTAATTTTCATTTTAGGATCCTTTAAAGACTTGAGTTGCAGCAATTAATTATTATTTTTTTTAAGTTCTTTAGATTACAGATTGTTAAATACATATAATCCAATTTTGGAAGCCTAGAAATTATTTACTTATAACCCACCCATCTTTTTCTCAAAATGATCTGAAGTCTGTTGTGCTGTACTGTCCACTTAAAGATAATCTTTTCATTTGGTCTAATTATAAGCATTTAAAAGTGTGAAAGGATTCTAAGAATATATGGAAGATTTTATCTACCATTTGCTATATCAAAACATTTCTTATAAGTATTGGGTTAAGGATTTGACTAAGTACTTCTTTTGTTAATCAGGACAATACCTGGCCTATTTCTCTGCTAACTGTATTTGACTCTACGATTCTAAAACTTGTTCACTTAATTGACACTGACATTCTTCAATACATTGACGAGCCACTGAGCATGTGCTTAGTGCACCCATAGGTAAATACTCCTCAAAGGTTACATTAGTCTTGCTCCATGGCAGTTTTATCTACTGGCATCATCAAATATTTCTATGCTTTTTAATCTACTACAAATGGAAATATAGACTCAGCCATTGTCATAGTACTTCTCTGTTAAAAAGAATTAAGTCAATGAAAAAATATTCATATCATTGCATCACCTTCTCTCTTATCCTATTCTTTTCTGTTCTTAACCCAACAGGTGCATACATACATATCTTAAGTTTATCAGTTCAAGTCTCTTAAACATAGATTGAAAATGCAATGTGTTTTCAGAAAGCTGTGGGTTACAGGAAAAACATGACATGGATTATTTGAAATGTAACATACTTTATCAGACATGGTTTATGAAGACGTCAAATTATTGTTTGAAATTTGGGCTAAACAACAGTTTCACCAGTAAACTTTTAGAATTTAGTTTTTGCAAATTTACCAAGGTTCTCTGACTGAAGAGAAGTATAAATACCTACTCAATTCATACACTTCCTACCCTTTATTTTTGACTAACACCATTTATGACAATAGATAAAGCCTATCAGAACATGTTAGATGGTAACTAGACTATTGTGGTGATCATTCTGCAATGTATACAAATGTCAAATCTCTGTTTTGTACACCTGAAACTAATAAAATACTGTATGTCAATTATATCACAATAAGAAAAAAATTCTCCCTGCTTCGGTACTAAAAAGACCCAAAGAACAAAAAGCATGTTAACATTAATTTGAGGGGCATAAGAGCTACATATTGTTTCATGTGTGCAAGGGAAGAAGGCTGAAAACAGTAGTTCCAAAGACCTAGGCATTAAGGAAAATAATGTGAAATGGCAGCTCTTATATTTAAGTTAGATGCAAGAATTTACAAAACCATGGAAACTTACCTGCCAGAACACAGCTTTTAGGCACTGAATCACCTAGATTATTACCAAAGCAGGTCCCCTAGTTTACCTTTCCCTATTTCCATTAGGACAATGGAACAAGAATTCAATCTATATAAACAAGTGCCTTGCTTGGTATGCAGAATATACAAAATACAGAACTTTACATTCTTCTTCAATAGTAAAGAGGAGATGTCTGCTATCTTTTGGGGTGTTGGTAGCTCTGTATCTTGGGGCAAGAAACCACTGAGATTGCCTATTGCTGCTAGAAGTTTTGAAGTTTTTCAAAAAGAATCGGTGCGATGGACAATGGTTGACTTCATGGGAACCCCATTAGGTGATGGTGATTAACCAGTGAAAGAAGCCAAGAACCTAACTGAAGCAGTGTAGGCAAACTTTGAAGAATGAAAGAGAAACATAAAATGTGTGTATGTGTGTTTTAATAGTAAATCTATGTATAGGTTGCTCTAGTACGCCTATCTACATTACAGGGTTGTTTTGTAATCATGCTGGCATTTCTCTTTCCCTTGGCAACTGTAAGCAGCAATCTGGTCTTTCCTCCATTATTTTCAATTTTTGCAGTTTTAGGGGAGAATGTGAGGAAATAAATGGTTAATTCACTTGTGTATCTAAAATAATATAAAAACCTTGAGAAAGAGCATAAGCAGTTGATATAAAAAGGCAAACAGCCTATCTACTACACACGTAGTGTGATATAATAAAGCTATTACAAATATCAACCATATTAACAGATTGTTCTTAGAAATTGGTTAAAGTAACTATAGACTGTTGAAGGGAACAAGAATAAATAAGGAGGAGGTGATCTGATTATACATTAAAAGGGAGTGATGAATTAAAAATATTATTCATGGTCTAGTGGGAATTCTTGGTTTTAAAAAAAAGTGGAAATTCCTGTGAAGTTCTCATATTTTAAAACAAATTCTGGCTAGACCATGAGTACAATTTTTAAATTCATCCTTATAGGACAAAGGGAACCTGGTGAGATATATTTTTATTACATATATCCAACCTATGCTGAAAACTCTTTTGGATGTGATCTTGGGAAAATTACTTAATGTTCATCTGTAAAATGAGGATAATTATACTACTTCATTAGGCTAGTACAACAAATGCAATGCCAAGCAAGTAGAACAGAGCCTAGTACAAAGAAAAGTTCTCAAAAACTGTTCAGCACTATCATTGTTAATGATGGTCTGCCTTATGGGCCATCATGATATAGTGATTTTTGGTGTGGGGTGCAGGGATAGTGTACAATTCTCCAAATAATTCTGGTCCAATTTGATATTTACATACATAAATTCCAATTTAAATTTGGAAGCAAAGGTCTCCAGATCCCTTTCTAATCAACCTTCCGTCACATGTCTGTGTGTGTGTGTGTTCTTCTTTCATGAGATAACAGAATCATCTTATAGTCTTTAAAGGCACCGATGCTAAAGTCTTTTAAAATAAATAATAAAAACACACAGATATTCTGATCTATTAAATTTAGACTGCAGCAGCATTAGCTGACAAGTCCATCTATCTTCTACCACATTTTAAGAAGCTTTCCTAAATAACCCAGCAACCTGACCGCAGAAGCGCACATCGAAGCACACAGCCCTCTGGTTCTCAGCTCACTGAGTCAGCTCCTCCAGCCCTGGTTTTCCTTTTTCCATGAAACACCTGAAAGCATTCAGTTACTGGGAAGTTTTGCTATAAATACCAAACAGAAGGTAGTGGGAGTGACTATACCCTTATGCTATCTGGCTCACTACTGTATTTAGATAATTTTCATTTAAATGAAGATGATTTTAAAGATTTTAGTTTTAAGTAAAAATGAAGATGATTTTAATGTAAAGACTTACAGCCCTTCTCAGAAAAGATCAGAGATAATAGAGTAGGATTTAAAATCCTGGTAATTCCAATGGTTTCAGTATGGACTGCCCTGGCAAATCACCCTTAACAAAGTTATTTATCTGAGCACCAATTTCTTTGTCTCTTGTTAAAAAAGCAGCAGAGAGCTATAATCAAAACACCAGAAAATAGTAATTCTGGATTTGCTGTCAAATTTGGAAAATTTAGGCAAGTCAGTTTAATTTTTGATACTTCTTATTTGTAACATTCTCATAAAAGCTAAAAAAAATTAAGTTTTCCTTTGGCACATCCAGCACAGAAAGTATGTCATTTCACTTACAACATTTTACAAATATATATTACAGTTAACACAATCAAGAAGAGGGTTTCAAAGGTGAATGGCAAGAATAATCAATTCTGTAATTACTCAATTTACAAATTAGAATTTTTAAAGCAGATTTTAAAAACTGAGATACGCACAGTAATTTTTACTTGTATTTTTGTTCAGTAGGATGGAAATGGAAATACTAGTAACAGTGACATATTAAAAGGAACCATTACAAAAATATCTCAAACTAAAAAAATGACTCAAATGATCTTGATATATAATTTCAAATGGGTACAAAAGAAAGGAGAGTATATTCTGACTTCAAGCAGGGAAAAGGGTTACACAACTATGCCTTTCTTCTGTGAAAGATTCCCTAGAACATAGGTAGTCAAGACTACAGTGTTTTCATAATCTACATGATGGCTCATATAAATGGTATGTTTCTATAAAATAAGGGGCATAAAAAAGCTTTAGAGTAAATGACTATGCTAAAGTAAGGAACAGACCTATTTCCTTGTGTTCTCAAATCATTGTTTAATTTATAAACAGTAACTAATGCCCTGTTCTTGTAAGGTGTTATTTTTACTCAGACACTTTTACTTTAAGCGACTTGCCTAGCACCTTATACTAAAACAAGAGCAGAGCTGGATTTATGGCAAGAGATGGTGGTACTGAGTCCCACACATAGACACAAGATCAGGCTCATGTCCCATGAGGGCAGTAGTATAATTTTCAATTAGCCAACAGGGCTGCAGCTTGGCAAACTGCTTGAACCAATACTTTTTTAAGGCCAACAATATCCACATTATCAAATGAGAGAAATAGGGTACAATTACAAAACTCAATCAGCCACAGAAAATTTTATCAACTCTTGAATTTCTCCCCAAAATTTCCATTGGAAACCCTAATATTCTTTTCTCTTCCTGGATTGTTTATTTTTATCACAGTCTTACAAAATGCAGGAATGAGACGATTTAGGATACAAAGCTGGTTGCCATCTCTTTACAACAAAACTTTTTACCAGGTGGCTTCTGGTAAAAAGTCAACTCAACATTTAAGATGATCATAACTAAAAATTTATAATACAGAAAGTTCCACCACAATGTCTGACTATAGGGGAGTCATTAAATAAATTATGCAGCCATTAGAAATTATGTTGAAAAAAACATTTAGTGTTAAAAAATATTTAATGCTATAAATTATTAGGTTAAGATGTTTATGAAATAAGGATAAAACTCTGCAAAAGAAGAAAGTGAGAGAGCAAGTATGTATATGTATAAATGTACAAAGAAAAAGAGCTTTCTGAGCTTCCATGGACAAAAAAGAACAAAACACAACTATTGTACTCTAGCTAGTAAATTTGGTTTTGTAGGAAAAAGGGTTAGTGACTCTAAAATGACATCAGGAATATGCTATGATTGAGGAAATGGTAAATATGTTTTGATTAATGAGAACTAGGTTTTTCACAGGTAGAGAAAGGAGTTATAAATTTAAAAAGAGTGAAATGAACTTTTTGGTATTGGAGTGGAATTAGAGGTATTAGAAATGAACTCACGGTTTTGTAAATACAAATGTTTTCACACACAGATATACATATGCACTGAGATAAGTAGATATGCTAATGGATATAGATGTCTGTCTGTGCACACTTACATTTCCTAGCTTTGTCCAGTGAGTAGGCCTAAGAGGCAAAGATACCCAGGGAGTGATGGAGTCAACAAGCCTGCAGATGAGTTCTCTAAACTATTCTCTAATAAAAAGAACCGGGGCTCTTTGGAAACATTGCTGATTCCAGGGTTAGGGCAGGGAAAGATACAAGACAGAAGATTGCAAGGTGATGTTAAAATAATAATGTGGGCATGTCAAAGGGGTATACAGCCAGTGTGAGAGGCCCCAGTGGTTGATGCTGAGACAATCTGTGCAGCAAAATAAATGATAGCAAAGGATTTTACCCAATAGAATAAAACAAACACTCATGAGTCTATACTTATATAAATAAATATGTGAATAAATAAATAAATAAATAGGGAAGAACAAGTTTTTCCTTCCAGAATTCCAGGAAAAGTGGAAACAGAAAATTAGAATAGCAATAACTGCTCCAGACAAAATTCACCAATGGAGCAGAAAATAATGTGGGAAAGTATGATAAGAAATAGAATATTTGCATAATCTCAAATCTCAAAGCATCTCCCCATAAAATATCTATTAATTATAAAAGAAAAGGCAAAGAAGTAACTACAGTGGAGTAATGTAACTACAGTTACTATATATACATATTCAATCTAATTATGAACAAACATTAGGCAAACCCAAATTGAGAGACAGTTCTATAAAATAACTGGTCAGTACTCTTGAAAAGGGCCAAGATCATGAAAGTCAAGTGACTAAGGAGAAATGACTATTAAATGCAATGGTGGTTTCTTCCACAAAGCAGGAAATATTTTCCAATGGGCAAAAGACAGTAACTTCAACAAATGGTGCTGGGAAACATTGAGAGCAATATGCAAAGGAATGAAACTTGACCACTTTCTTACACCATACACACAAATACACACAAATTCAAAATGGATTAGAGACCTAAATGTAAAACATGAAACCATAAAATTCCTGCGTAGCCAATAACTTCTCTGACATTGACCATAGTAACTTTTTTTTAGATAAGTTCCCCAAGGCAAAGAAAAACAAGCAGAAATAAACTATTGGGATTGTATAAAAGTAAAAAGCTTTTGTATGGTGAAGGAAATAATCAATAAGTCTAAAAGGCAATCTACAGAATGAGAGAAGATATTTACAAGTGACATGTGATAAAGGATTAGTATCCAAAATATATAAAGAACTTATATAAACCAATAACCCCAAAACAAATAATCCAATTAAAATGGGCAGAAGACATAAAGAGACATTTTTTTTCAAATAAAACAGAAATGGCCAAGAAACACATAAAAAGATGCTCATCATCATTTATAATCATGAAAATCCAAATAAAAACTACAATGCAATATCACCTTACACCTTTAGAATGGCTAAAATCAACAACACAAGGAACAACAGATGTTGGTGAAGTTGTGGAGAAAAAGTAACCCTCTTGCACCATTGACGTGGGAATGCGAACCGATGGAGCCATTGTGGAAAACAGTATGGAGGTTCCTCAAAATGTTAAAAATAGAACTACCCTAAATCACACTACTGAGTATTTACCCAAAGAATACAAAAACACTAATTCAAAGAATACATGTACCCCTATGTTTATAACACCATTATTTACAATAGCAAGACATGGAAGCCACCCAAATGTCCACTCATAATTGAATGGACAAAGAAATTGTGGGGTATGTGTGTCCATGTCTTCCTAGAGAGGAAAACCATGTGCTGGTTACAAAAGGATGTCAAAAAATATCTGTGTTTAGTATAGCTTTACGTCCCTAATTTCTGAAAGTTTGTACTTAATCTGTTTTATGAAATATTCCTATATTTTAAATGGTATAATTTAATTTTTTATGAAAATAAAAATGTTAGAAGCTCATTTTAAAACATTTAAACATTTTAGAAAAGCATAAAGAAGAAATTAAAAACCACCCACAGGGGCACCTGGGTGGCTCGGTGGGTTAAGCCTCTGCCTTCGGCTCAGGTCATGGTCTCAGGGTCCTGGAATCGAGCCCCGCATCGGGCTCTCTGCTCAGCAGGGAGCCTGCTTCCTCCTCTCTATCTCTGCCTGCCTCTCTGCCTACTTTTGATCTCTCTCTCTCTGTCAAATAAATAAATAAAATAGTTAAAAAAAAAAAAAAACCACCCACAATCCTGCTAGAGAGATGGTTACTGTTCACCTTTTGGTGGACATTATTCAGCATCTTCTCTCTAGATACACTTGTACATATAGCTATAGATGTTTTACATACATGCAGAATTTACAAATGAAATTGTAAACTTTACAGCATTCTATAAGTGGAAAGATACTTAGGTTCTTTACAAGTCTTTAATTTTTAAATGATACCATAATGTACCTCCACGTACACAGACCTATTTTCTCTCTACCTTAAAAACGCCTTAAATTTTTGGGAAAATTTAAAAATTGTTTTTCATGACCCAAATGTCAAATAAACATAAAATGTAGAAAAAGTAAATCTTTCATTATCTTACTCCCTTGGGAGTACTTCCCCAACACTGCTCCTCTCCCAATCATCTTTTAGTAAATGGCAGCTCCATCCCTCCATTTGCTCAGGAGACTAGCCCTGGAAACTTCTCTGGCTCCTCACTTTCCCTAAAAACTCTTTTCCAATTCATTAGCAGATCCTGTTAATTCTGAAAATAAATAAATACATACATACATACATACATACATACAGGAAACCAGCCAATGCTAACCAGTCTCACACATATCAACATGGTCCAGCCACCATCACTTCATGCCTAGCCCTAAAGCATTCAAGGTATGAAAAGTTTCATTGATAGGGTTTCAGATTCCACACTGTAACTAACCTTCAAGAAAAACCGCATGTCATTTCCATGTAGTGTCAAAAAAGAACATCCACAATTACCTGAAAAGGCTATAAAAATACTCTTCCCTTTTCAAACTACATGTCCTTGTGAGGCTGGCTTTTTTTCATATACTTCATACTTTTTTTCATAACACATCATACTGTAACAGACTGATTACAAAAGGAGATATATGAATCTTGCTGACTTCTATTAAGCTAGATATTAAAGATATTTACAAAAATGTAAAATAATTCTATACTTTTCATTAATTTTCTTCATTGTCTTGGAAAATAGTTACTTTTCCTGAAAAATCATGTTATTTCTATTAATATGTAATGGGTCCGTTATTATTAGTTTTAAATACCACAATAAATATTTGAGACTTTTTCAGTTTTAATTAACATGGTAAATATTCATAGAGATAACCAACAGAATCACTGCTCTAGCAGCTTCCCACTCAGAGTAAAATCCGAAATCCTTAGTGGTTTCCAAACTCCCTACCCTGACCTGACCCCATTTTCTCAGAGAAAATAATCTCCACATCCACTTCTTTTTTACTTCATTTTTAGTGCCCCTGTTCATCTTCTTTACAATGGTCTCCTTTATTTTTCTTCAACTACACCAAGTAAGTTCCTATATGAGAGACTTGGTACTAGCTTTCCATAGTTTTTGAAGTATACTCCCTCGGATAATCCTATGGCTCACTCTCTTTCAATTCTTTCTTTAATGTTACCTTATAAGCAAGATAGTCCTGGAACACATTTAAAGTAGTGCAGATCAATACTTTCCATCTTTCTATTTCCTTTATTATACTTTATTACTTAAAAAAAAAAAACCCAACACAGTTATCACTCTGACTTATATTTTTAATTGTCTTTTCCATCTCAAGTGAAAGCCCGTAACAGCAGGCAGTCTTTTTTTTTTTTTTTGACATATAATGTATTATTTGCCCCAGGGGTACAGGTCTGTGATTCGTCAGTCTTACACATCTCACAGCACTCACCATAGCACATACCCCACCCCCAGCCACCCTATCCCTACCCTCCCACCCTCCAGCAACCCTCAGTTTGTTTCCTGAGATTAAGACTCTCTTATGGTTTGTCTTCAACCTGATCCCATCTTGTTTCATTTTTCCCTCCCTACCCCCACCACCCCTGCCTTGCCTCTCAAATTCCTCCTATCAGAGAGATCGTATGATAACTGTCTTTCTCTGAGTGACTTATTTTGTTCAGCATAATACCGTCTAGTTCCATCCAGCAAGATTTTGTTTCTTTTGATGGAGCAGGCAGTCTTTTGCTTGTTCACTGCTATATGCTCAGTACTTAGAAAAGTAGCTGGCATTTACTTTTATTTTCAATTTTCACCTAATGGGTAACTGAAATTGTAATCTTACTGCATTTATACTTGCCCTTTCCTTTGAAAGTTCTTGATTTGATTAATCAGATTTTTCTCAACAATACAATGATAAAATACTTTAAATGCAAGTGTATTTTATCCCAATACAGGGGGGAGAAAAGCAAAAATGATGGGAGAAAATAGAGCTATCAGACTTTCATACCTGACATACTCTGAGAGCTTGGTCCAAGACTGTTTTGGTATCCGTGTCATAGTCTGGGCAGGGCAGCATGGTTCTGCTGAGATGTGCCTGTAGTAGGAGATGTGCTTTGGTGTGAGGGCTATCAAATGAATGAGGATTTGATTCAAAGGGAAGACATTTTGCCAGTTCACTATTCATATGATCTTCATTATGTCTTACAGGCAAATCTGTGTATTCTTCTGCATCCTGGAAAACACACAAACACATATAACTATATGTATATATATATATATATATATATATATATATATATATATATATATATATAAATAATGTTGGATCAAAGGTATAATTAACATACTTCTTAGCTGAACTACTGATATTTAAAATGTAGTTTAGAAAAACCATAAGGTAACTAATCATGCCTTCTTAGAACTTTGCTTTATTCAATACTTTTATTAATATGTAAGTACAAGCTGAGGATTTTGGAGAGGGGGTGGGGGGTTGGGTGAGCCCGGTGGTGGGTATTAAGGAGGGCACATATTGCATGGAGCACTGGGTGTGGTGCATAATCAATGAATGCCGGAACACTGAAAAGAAATACAATAAAATAAAATAGAAAAAAATATGTAAGCACAAGCTAGTAATGTACAATATATCTGAAATGCATGAATGGTCTTCTTATTTTTACAATCAACAAAAATAACAGAGGACCTGCTGGGCATCATACAATATGTTTAACACCGGGACCACAGCAATGAACCAGAAACTGAGAGTTCCTCAGGGACAGACAAGTTCTACAAAGTACAATGAATCTTATTATATGGTAAGTACAGAGTGCTGAAGGGACATTCAGTTTGGGGATGTACTTATTTTAGAGAGTCAGGGAAAATTTCTTGGAAACAATGACATTTAAGAGCTATAGGATGAATGAAAGGAGTATGGCAGGGCTGAGGCAGGGAGGTGGAGTATAAGATTGGTGAGATAAGAAAAGGATGAAGAGAAGAATCTTTAACTTAAAATTTATTGTAATAAGTTAGATTAAAATAAAATGATTTGAAATTGAGTTTCTAGTACCACACATAAGGAGCTTGGAAGTCACCATTCTATCCTAACAACAAGTAAAAAGCTGAACAAATTGAAAGTTCAACAACTCTTTTTGGATCCATAAAAGAAGAGAGGACATTCGGCAAACTGCTGCCCCTAAGACTGGAGACACAGGCCAATATTGCGAGTCCTAGCTAACAGAAGAAAATATGATTCTAATCATAAGGTAATTGATTCTAAAATTCATATGGAAATGTAAAGGACCTAGGATAACTTTAAGAACTCTGAAAAGAAACAAAGTAGCAGTTAAACAAGACCTGATTTCAAAACTTTAATTATAAAGCTTATCTAATCAAAAAAGTGTTCTAGGGAATAGATCCAGAAATAAATACATACCTATATGGACAACAAATTTTTGACAAAGTGTGAAAGGCAAAGCAGTGGAGAAAGAGTAGTCTTTTCAAGAAATTGTAGTAGAATCATTGGGAATCTACATACAAAACCCCCCAGTATAAAGCAAATGAAACCATTCAATCTCTACTTCATCCTGTATATAAAAAGTTCACTCAAAATGTATGATAGACCTAAATATAAAATCTAAACCTATAAAACTTCCAGAAGAAAAACAGGAGGTCAATTCTGCTACCTAGGGTTAGGAAAATATTTCTTTGATAGGAGAACTTAAAGCATGATCTTTAAAAAAAATGATAAATTGAGCATCAAATTAAAAATACCTGTTCTTGAAAAAAAAGACATTAAGAAGATTAAAACATAGGCCATAGACTGAAAACATCTGCAAAGCATAGATCTAATACAGGACTTCTATACAGAATGTATAAACTCTCAAAACTCAAAGTGGGAATGCAAACATCCCAGTGAAAAACAGGAAAGATTTTAATGGATACTTTATGTATCTATTTATGTATTTATCTATATGCAATATCATGAGTTATCAGGAAAATAAAAATTAGAATGGCCAAAATTTAAGTGATAACATATCAAGTACTAGCAAGAATGGAGAAAAATTGAAACTTTTCCTACACAGTTTGGCAGGAATTTAAAACGTTTAAATTGTTTAGGTAAACAGTTTCATATTTTCTTAAAATTTAAACATATAACTACTGTGTTCCTAGTGATTTACCTAAGAGAAAAAAGAGCATATGTCCACACAAAAATCGTACACGGTAGTTGACAGCAGTTTTACTTATACAGCAAAAAAAAAAAAAAAAAAAAAAAAAAAAAAAAAAAAAAAAAAAAAAAAAAAAAAAAAAAAAAAAAAAAAAAAAAAAAAAAAAAAAAAAAAAAAAAAAAAAAAAAAAAAAAAAAAAAAAAAAAAAAAAGAAAAGGAAAAACCTAAACATCCATCAACAGATGAAGGGATAAATTATATCCATTCATCCATACAATGGATCCATAAATGGAATTTTACTCAGCAATAAAAAGAACTAACTATTGATACTCACCAAAATATGGATGAATCTCAGAATAATTATGATGAAAGAAATCAGACCAAAAACAGAGTACATACACTAAGGATTTGCAATCTCATCTACAGAGACAGAAAGCAGATTAGTGGTTGTCTAGGTAGCGGTCAGTGTGGAAGGGGAGGGAGTTAAAGCTCACAGAGGGGAATGAGATAACTTTTGATTTGCTTTTGATAGGTACAGAATTCCTGCCTAGGAAATAAAACTGTGTGATGGGAATCTCTGAAGATTATATAATTTGGGGGCACTTGGGTGGCTCAGTGGGTTAAGCCTCTCCTTTAGGCTCAGGTCATGATCTCAGGGTTCTGGGATCGAGCCCCGCATCAGGGTCTCAGCTCAGAAGGGAGCCCGCTTCCCCCTCTCTCTCTGCCTACTTGTGATAGCTCTCTGTGACAAATAAATAAATAAACTCTTTAAAAAAAAAAAAGACTCTATAATTTGGAATTCAATTATATGAAACAGAGTATTCTATACCTATATATGTTTTTATCTTTCCTTTCTTGACCTACAATTTCAGAAGCCCGTGCCTTTACTGTATGTTGAGTATACTACAAGACTACTAAAAACACAATTACATTCTTATGATGAAAATTCAGACTACATTAATAGGTAAATTCTTTTTTTTTTTTTAAAGATTTTATTTATTATTTGACAGACAGATCACAAGTAGGCAGAGAGGCAGGCAGAGAGGGGTGGGGAAGCAGGTTCTCCGCTGAGCAGAGAGCCCGATGCAGGGCTCAATCCCAGGACCCTGGGACCATGACCTGAGCCGAAGGCAGAGGCTTTAACCCACTGAGCCACCCAGGTGCCCCAATAGGTAAATTCTTATTTCAAAAACCAAATGGAATAAATTCATTTAAACAAATATTTGTTGATTATCTGCCTTATGAAAAAGACATACATTATTCAACCAATCATGTATATAAATGCAAATTTAATAAGGTGACAAGTGCTATGAAGAAGAAACATATAGAAGCATTACAGAATCTAGCCAAGGAATTTGACTGAGTTAGGAAGGTCATAAAAGATTCCTGAAGAAAAAGGCAGATAAGATGCAGAGATCAGCAGATATTAACTAGATGAAGAGAGAAATGAAGTGTTCTAGGAACAGTATATACACAAAAACCCTAGAGTGGGAAGGAAAATCATGAGTTCAAGAGACTAAAAAAATAGGTCTTAAAATAACTTCAATTGATTCAATATAGTATGCTGAAAAAATATTTTAAATGAAAAGCTGAAATATTCTGTTTAACTGAACTAGATAAGTATTTTAAAATTATGTCTAGTCTTATTTTGTTTTGCATTAGTCAAAAATATTACAGCTATTCTACACTATTTTAAATGCTATCTTCACCTTTTTGACTGCTTTGTGTGAAGATGTGTATGCTGACATATTAGCAATTAATCATTTTTTGCCCCTATGTGTCATGTTGCTTTTCCTTTAATATGTCATTTCAGTTTTTTCCTGTCTGTTCTCTCTGAAGTCATCTGCTAAAGAAGGACCAGTTGTACATGACAGTTATTTTTGATTTCAGGTGAATTTTAGGACCGAAGCATCATCATGTAATGGCTGATCCATCTCAACATAGTATCTGAGCTCCATCCAAATCCCTACCAGTGACTATCCACCTATTCCAGGCTTGCCAACTGGTTAAGAAAAAATGAACAGCAGGTAAGAACGAAGATGGTTCAGAAATCTAAAATGTAACCTTTTCCTTCAAGGAAATTAAAATTATATTGGGGGAAAATTTATATAAATAATTACTTTAAGTGTAGAATAAAATATTATTATTTAGGGAAGAGCAGTGGAGTGAATTGGGTATGCTGGAAAGTTTCCCAAAAAAGACAGTGTTTATTTTAGACTTAGAACAATTTGTAGAAGAGGACAGAGGGAGAGAGATTCCTTGCATTCCATGCAGAGAAAATAGTATGAGCAGATCTATAAAACAGATAAGGAGGGGTCTGAGGTTTAAGCCTCAGGGATGTAAAGAATGATGATGCTATTAATAGCAGAGAAGTTGGGAACACTCAGTGAGTTGGAGCTTTCTGTCAAGCATGCAAAATACACTTAAAGAGAGGGCAATAATCTGGATAGTTGGTGGAGGTGGAGGGAGAGAAATAAGCTTCAAACCCATTTCATGGTCTAACATTTTATTCATACTTAGATTTCTTTCATTAAATACAACTTCTGATATTCTAGCAGAAGAAAATCAAATAGTTATTTTAATACTGCAAACTGAATTCGCTCTCTAGGCTTTGGAAGGTAAGAAACAGGATTAGGCTTAAAATTACATGAAAAGTTCAATTAAAGAAAAATTACATGGAAAGTAAGAATTTGGCCTAAAAGCACTAACTATAGTATTATCTAAGTAATTTACTCCCCTCAGTACAATCTTATTCAAATTTGATTATACGCTTTACCCACCAACCCTCAGCACACACACAGAGGTAGGGAGGGAGAGAGAAACAGGGAGAGAGAGACAGAGGGAGACTGACCGATTAATAACAATATAAACTGGGCATTTCCCAGCCTCAAATACCTCTTAAGTGTGAATGTCTTTCTGTATTCCGTGGTTCCAGCATCTGAAGAAGCACATGATACACACCTTCATAAAGCATGACTTCTAATGAAACCAACTCCTTCATTTGGTGCTAAACTAAAGAAACAATAATCTGCCCCAATGCTAAAAGGAAAAAGTAGTGGCACTGAACTCACAGAGGAGTAAATCTAAATAGGACTGAC